>CAUYON010106107.1:0-14077 GCA_963573935.1 Arctocebus calabarensis | reverse complement strand
ATGGCCAGGCATTGTGGCGGGCGCCTGCAGTTCCAGCTACTTGGGAGGTGGAGGCAAGAGACTCGCTTGAGCCCAGGAATTGGAGGTTGCTGTGAGTTGTGATGCCACAGCACTCTATCCAGGGTGACAGCTTGAGGCTCTGTCTCAAAAAAAAAAAAAAAAAAAAAAGGGCGGTGCCTGTGGTTCAACAGAGTAAGGCGCCACCCCCACATGCCGGAGGTGGCAGGTTCAAACCCAGCCCCCACCAAAAACTGCAAAAAAAATAGGAAAAACTAGCCAGGCATTGTGGCTGGCACCTGTAGTCCCAGCTAATTGGAAGGCTGAGGCAAGAGTTCACTTGAGCCCAAGAGTTGGAGGTTGCAGTAAAGCTATGATGCCATGGCACTCTACCAAGGGCGATGAAGTGACACTCTGTCTCTAAAAAAAATAATAATAAGAGTCAGCTCTAATATCACCTTGAAACTTACCCCCATCCATATCCCTCTGCAGGGACAATTGACCATTTCTTCCTTTGTAATCGCTACTATTTTGAACATATTTCTATAGTAATACTACCACACTTCATTGCTTCTCTGTTTCCCCTACCAAGTGTCAAGCATCCTCAGGGCAGCTCCAGAGTCTTTAAAAGATCTAGGAATTCAGCTTTTCATTCCATTTTATAACAGTGCTGAGGTTCTTCAGTGCTGAGGCTCCACCCTGAGCCCAAGATAGCTGAAGTTAATTTCTGTTATAATCAACCACGGAGCCCTAACTGTTACAGCTGTATAATGAAACTGAACAGATTGTCTGAATTGAAGGGGCTCAGGAAGCTCAGAGAAAGGAGCCCCCATGAGTTAGGGATTGGCAATGTTTGCTCAGTATGACTCAGAGGAGGGTGTGCTACCTCTGGGAACTTACCCCGTGTGGTGAGTGGAGAGGTATTCTCTACTGTGGGTCAAGGATAATTCTTCAGATCATTTCATGGCCTGGAGGATATACCTAAAACCATCCTCCACTTTTTTTCTCTGATTCTGTGTTTCCCAGCCAACCTTATAATCACACATTCAATTCTCAGGATTTTATGAGGTCAAGAAAGAAGTAGCTTTCGTAATGGGAAAGAAACATCCTCCACTGTAAGTGAATAATATTATGCAGCAATTTCTTGATGTTTTGGACAACCCAGTCAGTTATTTCAGTCTGATGAAAGAACCCCAGCAAAGGTGAGTTTTTCAACCTGAGGTAACCTCACCAAGGTGGTGCCACCCTTTAGGTTTACCAGGAATTTCAATGTTTCTCTAGATTATACTACTCTCTCCTGCCTTGCCTCATTTCATCACAATTATTTAATAATACTTTAGTGGTAGATAAAGCTCCAAGGTCCACATTCTTTGCGATAGGTGGGTTTAAATAGTAAAATCTAAGTTCAGTGAGCAAAGTTTAGTTCTACTATTATATGATAAAAAGGTTTGTTAAGAAATAGCCAGGCGTTGTGGCAGGCACCTGTAGTCCCAGCTACTTTGGAGGCTGAGGCAAGAGAATCTCTTAAGCCCAAGAGTTTGGGGTTGCTTTGAGTTGTGATGCCACGGCACTCTACCGAGGGCGACATAGTAAGACTCTGTCTCAAAAAAAAAAAAAAAAGTAGGTCAAGAAAATTAATGATAAAAAGTGATAATCTTCTCTGTGTTTTCTGTGACAAACAATGGTTTTGGCATGAGCAACACAGATCCAAGTACAGTGTCTGGCTCCATTCACCCCTGCCTTTTCTCCTATGAAAGTATATTGAAATACAAACATGTGACTGTCACAGTATTGTAACCTTAAATCTCTGAGATACTGTTAAAAGTCAATTGTAAACTTTGATACTTTTACTATGATTGGTATTAGGTTGCTTGCAACACATCAGTGTATCCTGTTGGGACCTGCTGATGCAAATATTGAAGGAAGAATGTTTGAGCTAATTATTAACTAAGTTGTTTATAAGAATTATCTAGTGTTTATAGAATTAACATACCAATTCCACTCTTTCTTGTTAGTTCCAGCAAAAGAGATAGAACCCTAACTTGGCAGTACTGAGAGCTTGAACTAGAGTTACCATCTATATTGGGAACCAATAAATCAATTCCATTATCTAGAGGTTTTTTATTGTCTTGATTCCTCTCATAGGTTTGGACTTACTTTTTTTCAGTTGGATTAAATAAATAAGGTTTTACTGAATATTAACACTTTTGAGAAAGTCCACATCAATGGATAGTGATCCTCTTTTCATTGTAAGATTATTGACTTAGATTCTTCAACTCCAAAGTACTTAATCCTTGAAGGTGGGTTGAAACCTATGGATGCTAGGTATGACTTTCTTTGGGCCACATGGAGACCTATCTAGTACTTGACCTATAATTTTTACCTCTAGAATGATAGACTATCTGTTCAGAACTCACGGAAGTAGGCAAGGTCATAATGAAATGTTTTTCATGTCAGTGTCACAAAGATTACATCTGAGTTAGGCCCTGAAGTTTGGAGAAATATGCTGTGTTGATTACACCTTGTTCTGATTGTTTTGGTGCTGTAGGGTCTTTTTTTTTTTTTTTGCAGTTTTTGGCCAGGGCTGGGTTTGAACCCGCCACCTCCGGCATATGGGGCTGGCACCCTACTCCTTTGAGCCTGCTATAGGGTCTTTTAAAATGCAGCCATGAGTCTGCCTCTTGCATGCAAGGAATTACCTAGAAACAGGGCAATGAATTAAAAATGGCACAGCTCCCTGTGCTTAACACTCTCTATTTTTCAGGAGTTTGTTTTGCAACTTTTATATTAATCTACACAACCTTTTACTTTTCATTCAGAATTTATATCAGAATCAAGCTAATAAATTAAAGATGAGTTAGTTCATTGTTAGGTGGTTTAACATAGACCTAGTATGTTAATCCTGATGTGCTTGTTACTAGGGTTTAAATTTTTTTATTATTATTAGTTTTTCTGCCTTGTAGCTGTGGTTAGGCAGCAGCAATAAATCAGAACAAAGGAATGAAGGTATTGGGGCTTTAGGGAAAACATGTATTAGAAAAAATTGGTTTGGCACTAAGGGCTGTATTGCATTAAGATGGATTTTAGAGATACAGAAGTAAGAGAATGTAGACAAATAATTGTATAAATAATCTGAGAAAGAGCAAGTCTGTACAGTAACCCTGTAAGCTACCATCAACAGGACTTCCTAATTCCTGTTCAAACAGACCAAACGGGCACTCTCTACTTAAACAAATAGCCAGGAGAAATGGGCACATGGCTAATGCTAGAGAAAGTGGGAGGAATAGATAAAGCTCTTTAAAATAGCCCAAAGGAATGGAATAATAGAAGTCAGAGTAGGAGTCTGACAAGGCATCTTCTGTGAATAGGCCTTTATTGCCACTCCAGGCACTGATATTGCGGAGGCCTAGACAACCAGAAACTGGGAGCCTCACAATGCAAACATGAGTGCCTCAGAGTGCAGTTCTCTGCAGTAGGGGAGTCACACTATCAGCCTGAATTTGGAGAAGACAGGGAGTTTTCAGATAAACTTGAGCATATAAATAAACTGTGGTGTGAAAGAGTTGATGGGAATAAGATAGGACCAGTGCAGGGACAAGGAAGAACAAGGATGCCGGGAAGGGCAGAGAGAATAGAAAGAACAAAAGGGACCTCTCTTCAGTAGCTAAATGGTACCTGAACTCAGAGACTCACATGTTTTTTTTTGAGACAGAGCCTCAAGCTGTCGCCCTGGGTAGAGTGCCATGGCATCACAGCTCATAGCAACCTCCAATTCTTGGGCTCAAGTGAGTCTCTTGTCTCTGCCTCCCAAGTAGCTGGGACTACAGGAGCCCGCCACAACACCCGGCCATTTTTTGGCTGCAGCCAACATTGTTGTTTGGAGGCCCTGGGGCTGGATTTGAACCCGCCAGCTCAGGTGGACGTGGCTAGCGCTTTAGCCCGCTGAGCCACAGGCACCGAGCCGAGACCCACATGTTTTGAAACAGATTTTATTCTCAACCTAAGCATAAAATCTCTATAAATGAGGAGAGACAGCTTGTTTGAAGCCTTAAACCTGCTTTTGTGGATCAAATATGTCTGCTTTGTCTCTAGTTCTTTAATCTAAATTGGTCCAGGAATGTATCATTGTGCAGGGAGCAGATTGTCCTCATTCTTACCTTTTATGTTCCCTAGGCCCTGGTTTCCACCCCCTGGAGTCGGCTTCAGGCCCTGCCTCTCAAAGGCCCCTCTGCTCCTCCTTACTGATCTCTCCCTTATCCTTTTTTATTCACCCTCCCTCAGCTCCCTCAGCAAGATGTAGACAGGATGTGACTGCTAAGCCACTGATAGTTATCTCCAAGATGTCAGTAATCATGATAATGACCATTCTATCCTATAGAGCCCAAGTATTCATTGTCATAAAAACATGAGTTTTGCATGATCTGTTTTTTGAAACTCTCTTTCACTTTTATTTATATTAGTTGTCTATTTTTTGAGACTTTGGAAAAAAAAAAAAAAGAAGTTAACTAATGACTTCATCCTGAGCCTCAGAGTCAAAGCATTCTATAATAGACATACTCTTATTTGATAATGTGAATGTTACTTTCTTAGCATTATTATTATTAATATTGCTTAATTTCTTTCTTTCTTTTTTTTTTTTTTTTGTAGAGACAGAGTCTCACTTTATCACCCTCGGTAGAGTACCTTGGCGTCACACAGCTCACAGCAACCTCCAGCTCCTGGGCTTAGGAGATTCTCTTGCCTCAGCCTCCTGAGTAGCTGGGACTACAGGCTCCTGCCACACGCTCAGCTATTTTTTTGTTTGTTTGTTTTTGTGGTTCAGCCAAGGCTGGGTTTGAACCTGCCACCTTCAGTATATGGGGCCAGCGCCCTACTCGCTGAGCCACAGGCGCCGCCCAATATTGCTTAATATTTTGATACAGTAATTGTCTATTTTCTTTTCTGAATGTATTTATCTTTGTTCATTCTTTACATGGTTTTTGTTTCTAGTCCTTAAACATTGTTATTAAATTTTAAGCCTTTTAAATTCTGTGAAGGCAAAAAGTGGAAACCTAATTAACACATATATATGTAAAAAAAAAAAAAAGTGAGTTTTTTGGCTTCATGGGTTTTCAATAGCTGAGAGTCCTGGTACAGACAGAGGCAACCACATTTATGATTTCCCTTCCTTCTCATTTTATTTAAATAAGAATATCACATGGACTCTGACTTTAAGAAATTTACAAACAAATATGAATGATTATATATAATTATGGAAGTTCGTAACAGGAAAAAGAAAATAGTTGTTTTTAGATGAATGATTACTAAACATCATTCATGTTGCAAAAATTCAAATGCAGGAGAGAGCACTTCAAGTTAATGAAGTCAGAGGTATCTATTAAGCTTATTAGTTGGGGAAAGTGGAAGGTTTAGACTTGAGCTCTTGTGGGTATCCAGGGTTCTAGGTCAGAAAAAGGAAAAGAAAGAGAGGGTATTTTACAGCATGGCTACTAATGAGTATTTGAAAAGAAAGGACATGGACAGATAAATCTCGCCCTTTACATTGAATTTTTATTGCAACCTTTTATACATATTCCTGTGAAGAGATGTGTATTCCTGTGATCTTGAATCACAATCTTGTAGCATCTATAACTTAGCAGTAGTTTCTCAGAAAAGCCTGTGAAATATGCATTGATTGGAAAATTCTGTCTTCAGGTCAGCATACGCAGCCTAAGAAGTTTTTACTCTTCAACCAGCCTGAAGCTAAAACCAGGCTATTTTCACTCTTTCGTTAAATGCTAGCTAAATTCATTTTAATATTGCACTGTCAATATTTTATTTATTTGTCCTGATGCCACACTTCCTCTCGCAAATCTCTCTTGCATAAATGATTTACTATTTGTTCCTAAAGCTGAAGATTTTATGCCTTGTCTCTTTTTTCAGATAAGGGCAGCTTTCCTTTTATGCTACTGATGGTTTTTATTTTGTTAATTCAAAGTTTAGCAAAGTAACTAGCTTAGGAAGGTACCAAAAATCAAGAGGTTCAGCCCCTGAAATGACTAAGACAGTAAATCTTCACTGCCCCATTATCACATAGAACCCTGTTGAATTTGCTTCCCTAAAACGTCAGTTAGCAAGTATGGTTCTTAAAATAGATTTTACATTTTCTTACCTCTCCAAACTAAACATATTTAACTACAGGACACTTAAGGTCCTTAAAGATTAAGTTTAGAAAAAACAGTTTTATAATAGAAACTCATAAATCTTAAATGATTTTTTTACTTTTAAAAAATAAAAGCAATTCTTTGTGGGATGTACCCTCATTAGGTTTTTACCTTAGGTCTTCACACAGGAATATAAAATGTCTATACTCAGGACAGGGATTATGTGATTTGTAAAAAAAAAATTCATTTTCTTTAAGATGGCACTTGGGTTGTTAATTTACATTAAGAAAGTTACATACCATAATTCTTTATGGTGGTGGTCACTAGACTAAGCTAAAAAATTTAAGACTAAAACAAAAATCAACCAATCAACTTACACAATTAATTCATTGGTCGGTACTGAACTATACTGTCCAGACTCAAAATTCAAGTAAATAAAAATCTATATAATACTGAAGCACAGTAGAGACATGACCTCTGGAAACTTAGACAGAGTCTCACTATGTTGCCCTCTGTAGAGTGCTGTGGCATCACAGCTCACAGCAACCTTAAACTCTTGGGCTAAGCGATTCTCTTGCCTCAGCCTCACAAGTAGCTGGGACTATAGGTACCCACCACAAACGCCCAGCTATTTTTTGTTGCAGTTGTCACTGTTGGTTAGCTGGCCTGGGTCAGGTTTGAACCTGCCACCTCTGGTGTATGTGGCTGGCACCGTAACCTTTGTGCTATGGGCGCCAAGCCTGGAAACTTCTATTCCCCATCTTTCCTCCCTTAAAATCTGAGACTAAATTGGTTATGGAATCCCACATTACTATCAGAATTCTCCATTAATTTTCTGAATTGACATTATTCTTTCCAAGTTTCTAGCCTATAGACCTCTGGAAGCAGCAAGTAATCTTTGTTCAGGAAAATCAATAAGAAATAAAGAAGAATCAACTCAGTAGTAGGTGTCAGTGGGGTTAAGGCAACTTAACTTGGTATTAACTTGATATTACATGCCAAGAAAGGAAATGGCAAAAATCTGTTGGAATGCTTTTGAGATCCTAGGCAAACAAATTTCTTCAGTTTTAGATACTTCGTGTTATTAAGTAGTTATATTTCCTTTTCGGAATATTGATAATAGATAAGACAACTTAAGTCTATATGAGGGATCTCATACAGTTCACAGGAAAATGTGCATTATGAAAAAACTATGCATTTCAATTTTTTTCCACCAAAATAAACTCATACTAACTTGTTACAACATGTCTGGACAGGGTTTGGTTTGAGGTACTAAGAAGAATAAGACATTAGTTTGAAAAGAGCCCCATCAGAGCAACATAAATTCTGCTAAAATTGAAGCAAAAATGAACATCAAATTTATGGTAAACTTAGTTAGTAGAATGACAAAGTCATTAATGCTTTACCCAAAGTTTATGGGAACAATAGGTTAAGGAAATCAACAATTGGCAAATAGATAAGTTATTTAAATAAGGGATAAGATGATGTTGAAGATGAAGCCCTCAGCAGCCAGACCATCTATATCACTTTATAAGGAAAATATTCATCTTGTTCATGCACTAATTGAAGAAGACCAATGATTAACAATAGCCAATACCATAAATATCTCAATTGGTTTAGCTTACGCAATTATGATTGAAAAATTAAAGTTGGCCACCTTTCTACTCAGGTGCCAAAACTTTTTCACCCAGATCATCTGCAGACAAGAGCAAAGCTTTCAATGGAAATTTTAAATAATTGGGATCAAGATGCTGAAGCATTTCTTTAAAGAATTATAACATTGAAGTATTTCTTTGAAGAATTATAACAAAAGATAAAATATGACTTTACCAGTATGATCCTAAAGACAAAGCAAAAGCAAACCAGTCAAATGAAGTTCATAGCAAGAGTTTTTTCTTTTCTTTCTTCCTTTTTTTTTTTAAAATGTTCAATGTGTTTTCCTTGTTGACTTTCTGGAGGGCCAAACAATGATAACATCTGTTTATTAGGAAAGTGTTTTAAGAAAGTTAGCTAGAGTTCTAGCAGAAAACCACCCAGGAAGGCTTCACCAGAGAGTCCCTCTTCTACCACAACAATGTTCCTGCTCATTCTTCTCATCAAACAAGGTCAATTTTGTAAGAGTTTTGAATGGGAAATGACTAGGCATACATCTTGCAATCCTGATTTGGTTTCTTCTGATTTATTTTTGTGTCCTAATCTTAAAAATACTTTAAAGAGCATTCATTTTTCTTTAGTTAATAATGTAAAAAAGACTGCATTGACATGGTTAAATATACAGGACCCTCAATTCTTTGGGGATGGACTAACGGGCTGGTATCACTGTTATAAAAGTATCTGGACCTTGATGGAGGATATGTTGAAAAATAAAAGCTTATATTTTTATTTTTTTTTCTTTTAATCCTATTTTTCTTTGAACTTTTTGAAGTCCCCTTGCACAATCTTTTTTCCTCTCCCCCAGAAAATTGTAGAATAATCACAGTGCAACATAGAATACATATTTTAGTATATGTCTCAAAAATGGACAGATCAATCCAATTAAAATAAACGAGGACATAAGGAATTTGATTAACACAGTTCAAAAACTAGATATCACAGATATATAGACCTTTCTAACCAATGAACAGAAAATAGTTTTTTTCAAATGTCCATGGAAGTTTTGTAAAAAATTGATCATATATTATGTTACAAAGACACTCCCAATAAAATTCTCACAGTTGAAAGCATAGAAGTTACATTCTCTGACCATATTGTAATATTGCATATTGCAATTAAAACACACACACAATAGTCTTAAAGTCCAACCATTTGGAAATTGTTAAAAGCAGGTTTTAGGCTTAGCACCTGTAGCTTAGTGGCTAGGGCACCAGCCAAATACACCAGAGCTGGCGGGTTCGAATCCAGCCCGGGCCTGCCAAACAACAATGACAACTGCAACCAAAAAGTAGCCAGGCTTTGTGCCGAGCACCTGTGTAGTCCCAGCTACTTGGGAGGCTGAGGCAAGAGAATCTCTTAAGCCCAAGAGTTTGAGGTTGCTATGAGCTATGACGCCATGGCACTCTACCAAGGGCAACATAGTGAAACTCTGTCTCAAAAACAAACAAACAAACATAAAAAAAAAAGGTTTTAAATAACCAATGAATTAAAAATAAAGAAAAAGTATGAGATCATAGGGCATGTAAAAATGAGGGACAACAGCAACTTTATATATCAAAAACTATGGTTATAAGAGGGATGTGTGACTTCAGAATAATCTGCCTTGCCAGTTCTGAAGATAGATTAAGAAGGCTATAAGGCAGAAAATCTACCAGCTCCTAGAAACTTGGAAAAATCCTGAGCTTATAGCCAATAAGAAAATGGAGACACAGTCTGACAAATGCAAGGAACTGAATTCAGCCAACAATCTGGGTAAACAGGAAATAAATTCTCCCATGGAGCCTCCAAAAAGAGCACATCCTTATTGATGCTTTGATTTTAAATGAGACCCTAGTTGGACTTCTAACTGTTGGAACTATAAAATTATAAATTGGTGTTGTTCTAAGCCAATAAATTTGTGTTGCTTTGTTATGACAGTAATAGACAACTAATAATCAATTTTGGTACCTGAAAGTGGGGTGCTGCTGTAACAAATAACTAAACATGTCAAAGTGGCTTTTGAATTGGGCACTTGGAAGCTGGAATGATGAAGAGCATGATAAAAAAAGTCTAGATTGCATTGAACAAACTGTTAGCAGGAATATGGACTTTAAAGAATTGTGTCCTGCAGTTAGGTAGAAAGCAGAATTTGTACACAATGCTAATGTATTTAGCAGAGATTTCCAAGTAAGGTGTTAAGGTACAACTTATTTTCTTCTTGTTGGTTATAGTAAAAAGCAAGCTAAAAGATATAATTTGAAGACAAAAGATGTAAGTTGAGGACAAAACAGTAAAATAAATGGAATCCAAGCTTTGATGATTTGGGAAATTCTCAGCCTGCCCAGATTACAAAAGACATGAAAATTAAAAGAGATTCACTGTTAGGGAAAGGTACTTCTAACTGAGGGTCTAGCTGGAAAGATCAAAAAGCCAGAGTATTCTATCACCAAAAAATTTCTTTAAAGAGGTTATTGGTGTGGCTCACAGACCCTCTCAATCAAACCAGAGAGCTTCTAGGAAAGCTAGAAGCCTTCCTTTAAAACCTTTGTTTCAGGTGGCGCCTGTGGCTCAAAGGAGTAGGGCACTGGCGCCATATTCCGGAAGTGGTGGGTTCAAGCCCCAGCCCTGGCCAAAAACTGCAAAAAAACTCCCAAAAAACAAAAACAAAAAAACCAACTTCGTTTCTCAGGCATTTCAGCAAAAGCTAAAAATAGAGGTGGGATTATCTAGGAAAATCTGTGGATAAGGCTCTTATTAGGAACACTGTCAACTTGGACCAAAAGAAACAGAGAGCGAATGAAGAAAGAAGGTGATAAGACTTCCAAAATTCTACAGGCTGGATATGCTGGATAGGCTGAGAATTTCCCAAACCATCAGCCTGCAGGAAATAGGCTGATAAGATTATGCAGCTGCAAACATGTGCTTCCTTTTACACGCACACAAAAATTTTTAATGACTTTTTAAAAATGTCATGCACCAATGAGGATAATTCCCAGGGCTTGAAACTTAATGGAGTTTCTTCAAGTGGATTTCAAAATTGCTCGGGACGATGAGTGATCCCTTTTTTCCTTCCTTCCATTTTCTCTTTTTTTGAATTGGAATATCTTTAATTATTAATTCTATACCTGTCCCACCATTGTATTTGGGGAGCAAATAACTTGTTTTCTAGTTTCATATCTCCACAGATGGAGAGGAATTGTGGCCCTAGGATGGATTATACCTACTCCCATACCTATACCTGACATCGATATTTAGATAATAATAGAAACTAATACAATATGTAAAGAAAATGTAATAAAACTTACAATTAAAAATTATCCTTTTATTTAAAAGATATTCAACAGACTTTGTTTCATGCTTACTTGTTCAAATTACTGTACTTAAATATACAGTTATGTTATTTATATATAGGTAGTAGTTGCTACTATGACTTTTAAAGATCAGTATAAATGCAAATTTAAAAATTACCATCTTTATAAAGTTTCATTTTCCTATCAGAATAAAAATGAGGATCTCAATAATCTTTTCCCATAAAAAGATTACACTGTAATCCTACATTTTACTAAAGTTATTCTTATCGCCAATTAGCATAAAGCAATTTACATATAAATTTTAGTCTAATATAGTCTCATAGGACCTTTGGGAGGCAAAATATATCTACAAATATTATCCCATTTCACAGAAGAGAAAATAGATACTTGGAGGGGAAAAAAGTTTACCCACAGGAACAATGAAAATTAGTAACTGACTTAAAGTAAAACACAGTTTGTTGAATTTGAATTCTTGCCCTGTGAATCAGTTATTGTTATATTTTTTCCACATGATCTTGATTAAGACTGTGACTGGTCCTCACAAGGAATTGGTGGTGATAAGTTGGAAATCTTTTATTGTACTAAAACAATAAAACTTCAGAGTTAAATAGTGAAAAATTGAAAGCTTTTCCTCTAAGATCAGGAATAAAGCAAGGATGCTCACTCTTTCTACTTTTATTCAACATAGTACTAGATATCCTTACCAGCACAATAACGCCAGAAAAAGACATAAAGGATATTCAAACAGTAAAGGAAGAAGTAAAATTATCTCTATCCTACATTACATGGTATATAAAAACCATGAAGATTCCACATAAAAACTGTTAGAACTAATAAATAATTCAGGAAAGTAGTAGGATACAAAACTGACACAAATAAATCATTGTATTTATATGCATAACAATAAATAATCTGAAAAGGAAATTAAGAAAGTAATCTCATAATAGCATCAAAAAGCATAAAACATTTAGGAATAAACTTAACAATGGAGGCAAAAGACATATAATAAAAACTATAAAATGGTTCAGTGCCTGTGGCTCACATATACCTGAGCTGGTGGGTGCAAATCCAGCCTGGGCCTGCCAAACAACAATGATGGGTGCAACCAAAAAAAAACTGGGTGTTGTGGCAGGCACCTGTAGTCCCAGCTTCTTGGGAGGCAGAGGCAGGAGAATTGCTTGAGCCCAGGAGTTGGAGGTTGCTATGAGCTGTGATGCCACAGCACTCTGCCCAGGGTAACAGCTTGAGGTTCTGTCTTCAAAAAAAAAAAAAATCGAAACAGACACAAAGGGAAAGTCATTCTATGTTCATGGATTAGAACACTTAATATTGTCAAACTTTTCACACTATTCAAGTTATCTACAGTTTCAATGCAATCCCTATCAAAATCCTAGTGGCACTTTTTTGCCAAAATAGAAAAAAAAATTCTAAAATTCATATGGACCTCCAAAGGACCCTAAACAGCCAAAATAATCTTGAGAAAGAAAAATACTTACTGATTTCAAAACATATTACAAGGCTACAGTAATCAAAACACTATGGTACTTGTGTATCTAAGGATAGATACATAGACCTATGGAACAGAGTAGAGAACTTAGAAATAAGCATTCACGTGTATGGTCAAATAATCTTTGACCAAGGTTACAGAGTGGGAAAGAATAGTTCCTTTAACAAATGGTATTGCAGAAAACTATATAGACATATCCAAAATAATGAATTTGGATCCTTACTGTACACAACACAAAATTTAAACTGCATTGAAGGGTTAAATGTAAAAACTGTACACAGGAGGCATATTAAAAGCTTCCTCTGACACTTCTGATTTTGATATTTGTGCTAGTAGTATAAACTAAATAAAAGTAAAGAAATGCCATTTTGTTTTTCATAGTCATATAACACCACTTGCAATATTGATGGTTCTAAAATAAAGTCTATTATAATGATAATAAAAACCATAAAAACTGAAACTATAAAACTTCTAAAAAGAAAACATAGAGGGAAATCTTTATGACATTAGAAGAATGGGCAAAGGACTTGGATAGTCCTATTTTTGAAGAAGATAAACAAATGGTCAAGAAGCATATGAAAAGATGCTCAATATCATTAATAATTAGGGTAATGGGGGGAGGAGCCAAGATGGCGATCTGTAGCCAGCTTTCCGCAGAGGTTCCCGTCCAGAAGGAGAGTTAAAGGACAGAAACTCAGCAAGAAAGCCAATGGTTTGGATCTGAGCCAAAAGGAAAGGTCAAAGAGTGCACATCAACCCTGCTGGAGCGAACTGAGACCCTGAGGACACAAACAAAAAGGTACAGAGCACATCACCAAGTGGACGGGAGTCCCCTCCCCCATGAGAGAGATTCGCAGTATACTCCGTACCTCCATAAAAACAAGCGAGCTGATGTCCTCCCACTTTACCCCACGGGGGAGATCCTGTAAAAACCAGACCTCCTTCCCCTACTAGGGTGCTGCAGCACTCTCCAGCCAGGCATAAAACTGTATATACTCTCTACCTGCAAGTTGGTGTTCCTGCTGTTCCCCTCCACTCTCACCCTGAGGTCTGGAGACCTGTTCCCCACAGAGTCCAGATTCTTGGAGACTTTCTTGAGGGATGTGGATGGGCGCAGACTGTTGTTGAACTGTGCTGGTTTTCCGGCTCGGAGTGGTGAGAGGGGAGTGAGCCGAGAGACCTGGCTGGTGGGAAGGTCTCCTGAGGCACAAAATGGCAGCTGGCTCCAGCAGCCAGCTCCGGGAAGAGTAGCAGGAGAACTGCACCCCTGGGGATGTTTTGAGGAGACACTCCCAGTCTTCTGGGCAGCCAGGGGAGGCAGGTGGCTTCTCCGGTGCTGGCAGAATGGACGGCAACCAAGGCACGTGAAGGATTTTCCTGAGGCGGTACCTGCCGGGACAGAGCACAGGGAGGGGCTGCTTTGCTTAACCTGGCCCTCAGGGGATGAAAGCTGAGACAAAGGGCTGGAACTCACAGACTGAGTAAAA
>CAUYON010106102.1:0-47189 GCA_963573935.1 Arctocebus calabarensis | reverse complement strand
AAATTGTGGTACATGTATACCATGGAATATTACACAGCTTTAAAGGGACAGGTTCTTGATTCAAGGTCAGGTCTGCTGGGCTTTGAGTCCACGTCTTTTTCCTCAGTGCTTGAATGCCATTCAAAATACAACACTGGCTGATTTATATAAATTATTGTCCATTAATGATATGATTTTGATTGATAATATTAATTGGAAAAGAAATGAGAGGCTATGCTCATTTGTGTTCTCTCTGTTTACTGTTGGTTAACTTATTACTTCATTTTCAGATAAGGAAATTATAACACTCATTTTATGTAATAACCAAGAAAAGGCACTTATAGGAATAACTGAAACAGCAACTAATGTCTTTAATCAAGAAGGACTGAGTCTCTAATGTTAAAAAACCCAGAGTTAATATCTAATAGTTATTTGATGCATTACATCTCAGACACTACACGCTTTGCATATATGATAGCCAGGTTTTAATAAGAGACTTTAAACTGGTATTGCTTCCTCCAATTTATTGATTAAAAAGGCTTATGGAGTTTAAGTAATTTGCTTATGATCACAGAGCTGGTAAATGGCATATTAGGAATTAAAGCAAAACTCAGATGTCGTGTGGGGATGTGTGTTTCTGTTAGAATGAGTTCTAATTTTGTTCTGTTGTGGACTGAAAAGATAAAAGGTATAATGTCTGTCATTTTAAATTTATTGAGGTTTGATTTGTGTCCTAGGATATGAACAATCTTGGAGAATGATGCATTAGCTGATGAGAAAATACATTCAGTTGTAATATTAAATGTTCTGTATATGTTGTTATTTTTTGTATTTATTTGGAAAGATTTGGAGAATATTCTTCTAAGTAAAGTATCACAAGAATGGAAAAGCAAGCATCACATGTACTCAATGCTAAGTTGGAACTAGTAGATTAATAACTACAGGCCCACACGAGAAAAAAAAACACAAATAAATTCAAGAAGTGGGGAATGGGGAGAGGTGGTTCAGTAAGTTCCCACATAACGGGTGTGTATGGCACACCTCCTGGGTGAGACTGTGCCTTACAAACACAAACAAAGTAACCTAATCATATGTACCCTCATATTAATCTGGGGGAAAAATGAAACCCAGAAATCTTTCTGCTGAGAATGGAGGGAGTTGGTGGTGGTTGCCTGCAGACTAGTGCCTTTGGTGTTTTCTGTTCTGCCTCCTTCAACTATGAACCCCAGGTCAAAGCCACGGGAAAGTAGAAGGCTTGGTGTTTCTGGAGCTGGTCAGTGCCAAGAGGCCAGCGTGGTAGGTGGAAGGTCTGGATGGATTGAGTCGCGTGTTGTTTTTTGAATAACAAATAGTTATCACCCCATCATGACATTGATTTGAATTAAAATAACCATAATGGAAAATAAAATGGACCTTTTTTCTTTTTCTTTCTTTCTTTCTTTTTTAAAATCATGTAGTAGGTAAAGAAGGTAGATTTGAATAGGACAGGTGCAGGGTGTATGTGTGTGTGGGTGTGTAAACAACTTTTATTACTAGATTGCCTTATTGTAGTCAAAGGGTCAGAATGTGGAAAGGAAAAAAAAATTATACCCTTTGCAGTATCAATTAGTGACTCGTTTTTTCTAATTCTCCCTTTCTCACTTCATTTCCTTTCTCTACTCCTGTTAAAGTAATTTTATTTTCCAAACTAGTGATTTTGTTGTTCTTTATATTATTGTATTCCTGGGAATAATTGGAATCTCTCTCGTCTGAGCCATTGGAAGTATGGTCTGAACTCATATAGTTTATTACCTAGACAAGATAGACATTTTCTTCTCATTTATCATTCATGGTTTACTGTCCTGAATTCACAAAGCCAGAAGCTTTCAAAAGATGGAATATAATATTGGGGAAGTAAGCAAAAAAAGAATGCTAGCATTCTGAGAGAATTCTTACGTCTCTCTGCCCACCTATATGACCCTGGCACGATCATTTTTCTGGTGGGTAAGAGGCAGAAAATAAATTAGTAATTTTACTTAGAAAATTCAATATTACTTATTTGAGGGGGGTAGTAAGAACAGAACAGACTGACATGTTTGCTTTTCTTAGCAATGGGAGGCCTTTACATTTGCAAAGCAAAGCAAACAATCTAAAGAATGTTCCTGGTTAGAACATCTCAAGACGCTTGGCACAGTCATATCTGGTATATGGAACTAATCATACTGACTCTCTCCTTCCCACAAGTTGGTTGCAAAAAATGATATGTCAGTAAAGAATATGCGTGGAAAATTAGAAATTGCTATATACATAGAATAGATTAACTGCATGTGATTCTGACAACCAAGCTGTTAACCCCTGGAGAAAGACAGTGGGCATAGGGCATAGCTTTCTTTGGCGCTTGGCTCTACTTTCCCACAGTCCGAGTGTCTGGAGGGTCCCCTCTCCTCCCGAACCACAAGGTCCCCTTACCCCAACACAGTCTGTCGATGGCAAATTTTACCAGTCCTCTGGATCTGAGATCTATTATTCATATCTTCTTTTATCTGTCTGCTCTTGGGATTTATTTGAATTTGATGACTTAGATTCCAGACTAAGTTCCTCAGTTGCCAAGTTGGGTGGAGACCAGGCTCTCATTCTGAAGGCTCCCAGCCCAGGCAGCCACGCCTTGTTCCAGAGTGGAGGGTCAGCTGGACTCTGTTCAGCTCCTTTTCCTCATGAAATTCAGACCAATCAGTAGAGAGGGAAGAGTCAACACCCAGAAAGGTCCCATGGTAATGATAATTTACATGGCTGCCTCATTCAGCATTTTTCTCTCTGCACCTTTTTCTCCATATCTTGACTTCCTTGAGATTTTCCCTCATGACACATTTTTCCCTGTTACCTGGTCTTATCCTCAGGCCTGGTACTTGACTCAGATTCTGGCTAGAACTTCTTTTCCTTATCAGCCCCTCTTTGGTTTGCTTATGTTTTGGGAAACCACCTTCCCAGTTCAGCTGACCCTCTTTCTAAGGAAAATACTGGTAAGGGCTTTATTCTGGAGTTCCAGGAACATGTAGTCTTCTGTCCTGTGTGCACTCACATGCCCAGCAGATAACAGACCTGGGAACATAATATATGAATGCAATGTAGTGATGGAAATCATAAGCTGAATGAGAAATAGTTTTATTATATGTTGTCCCTGCTGGAACCTACCAAGTCCACAGGAAAGTTTTCTCTGTTTGAGTAGATAGTTCTGTATTGATTAGTTAAACTGATAATGGTTTTTGCAAGATGGCTTTACACTGAATTGTTTATACCTGGTGAAATTTTTTTTTCTCATTTTCCTAGTTGAGCTGAAATGTAACTCTTCTATTACATCTTGGGGTTGTCCTTTCCTGCTGGAAATAATTTTTCCTCTTCTAGCTATATTATTTATATATCCCTTATTATTTATTTATTTTGCTTATATTACCATTAATTGTATACATGTCAGTCATCAGACTGAGTTCCCCATCTGTAAAATGGAAGTCATACTATTATTCTATCTCATAGAGTTGATGTAAAGAATAAAGAAGCTACTATGTGTCCAATATTTTAGTTGTATGATTATCATTATTATTGTTATTTAAGATATAAAATGGAGGGGGCTCCCATAGCTCAGTGGGCAGGGTGCCAACCACATACACAGAGGATGGAGGGTTCAAGCCTGGTGTGGGCCAGCTAAAACAACAATAACAACTGCCACAATAACAACAGCAAAAATAGCTGGGCATTTTGGCAGGTGCCTGTGGTCCTGGCTACTGAGGCAAGAGAATCAGCTCAAATAACAATGATAACTGAAACAACAATAACAACAACAAAACAGCTAAAACAACAATGACAATTGCAGCAACAACAACAACAACAACAACAAAAATAGTCAGGCATTGTGGTGGGCACCTGTGGTCCCAGCTACTTGGGAGGCTGAGGCAAAAGAATAACTTGAGCCCATGAGTTAGAGGTTGCTGTGAGCTGTCATGCCATCGCATTCTACCGAGGGCGACAGCTTGAGATTCTGTCTCAAAAAAAAAAAGATATAAAATGGATTGTATTCATATTTCTTTGATTCATTCTGCCCTCACTGTCATTTATATGAATAATTCTATGCCTGTCTGTAATTTATATATTTTAGCACATTTGAATAACTATTTGCCAAAATAAATTTCTTGTAATATCTGTGATCTAAACTACCAGGGTTTTAAAAGCTCTTTTATAATTATTTTCTTTTGCTCATTGTAGTTGATACTGATTTTTTTTATACCTATCTTATAGGTAACCAAATTGGGAAAGTTGTCAGTCCTAGGTTTAAGAAGATTTTCTCCTATAAAATTACATGTCCATCATGGACATCAAATGCTATTCAACCTTGTGTCTTCAGCATGGATGATAATAAAAAGCAATAAGTGAAGGTATGTTTAATAAATGTCAAAGAAAGTCTTGCTTCAGTAGTTTGGGATGCAAAGTGAGTGCGTACTTATAATAGAAAAATTACATCTCTATTCCCCACTCTGGCATCCTTGCATGCCTTTCTCCTGTCTTGAAGCACTCCTGCCTAACTCCCCTTTGGAGAATTCCATTTCATTCATACCAGCCGTACTCAGTCCAAGTAATCAGTCTTGGTCAGTTTAGCTCCAATACAGAATGTAGGGAAACCCTCAGATCTGGCAAAGGACCTATTCTCTTTCACTGTTGTGCATTACCATTGGGTGGTCTGAGAGGCCAGTCACTGCCTTGCCCACTTTCAAGAAATCTCTGATTGCCAGGACACACCTGGTGCCCCAAATACTGAGTACTTCAATGGTAGAGCACCTGCCACCCTCAGTGGTTTAGTAGATGGTACCAGGGAGGAGGCAGTGTCAACCTGTGCTGGTGACTTGCTGAGCTGTGGTTGCTCCCAGCTGGATCCTCAGAGTCTCAGCTGTGCCTGACAGTCTTCTAATTTATACATTCACATGTGATCATGGTCTTGATGGCTACACATGGTGTAGGTGTGACCAAGTCACAAGGGCTTGCAGCCTTTCTGTGCTCAGCCCTTCCCTTAATTTTTGCTTGGTAGAGAATGAGGAAGTTCTCTCCATCTTCAATCCTAGGGGCAGCCCCATTTCTTGGCCATGGTCATGACATGTCTTTCAGGGTGGAAAGCCCACCTGTCAAAAGTGAACCAATAAATGGATTGTAGCAGAGTAATTACAGAGTTGCCCAATAATCTGTCATTCATCAGGACATGAATTCAGATGTTTGACCAATAAATCTTACACTATGACTTTTTAAGAGCCAATTGAGAAAAACTAAATATTTTTATGCATTGTTAATTTGTTTTATCATCAAGTTCTTCTGTAAATTTTTCCCTGTCTTCAAGATCTTATTATATTTCCCATGTTCGTTTTAATCATTTGTGAATCTTTGCAGGTTTTCACTGGAAATGACCATTTTTGGTTTATTTTTCTAAAAGTACGGGTTGCCTTAAGTCTACATGAAACATTGCTTTTATAAAAGCTTTAATTCTGACTTCAGAAAACTTATTGAACCCTGAGGGGAGTAGAATGTCATGAGGCAGCAAAAATTCAGCTTACATTGTATAAGAGTAATTTAAAATAAAATAAATTTACAATCTAATGTGGTGAAAAGAAAATCAGAAGTAAAATAAGAATTGCTATCTGAAACAAATTTAAAGTTAAAATACACTTTAGTAAAAGAATTTACCAAATGGACTAATTAACACAAATTAAAAAAATCAAGGCAGAATTGCAAAAAAAAATCAACATTTGAAGTTGTGATTCTTAGCTTTTACTTCCAAAAATTTTTCTTTTAGATAAAAATTAGATATGTCATCAAACTTTTAGAAAAAAGAAGAAGCTAGCATAATTAGCTGAAAGTAAATTAGAAATAAAATAGAAAAAAGTGTGAAAAATAACAACACATTCTGTGACAACATTAAAGATATACACAATTATTTAAGAAATAAATTCTGAGGCTTGGATGCACATATTAGGAAATTCATGCAAAGTTAGAATACTGGTCCTTTGTGTATAAAAACTGGCATTTTGTGAAGAAAATTTTGACTGTGACTGCTTGTCATCTTGGTCAATTAATTTTTGACAAATTTACTCTTTAATTATCATCAGCTTTCAGAAAAACATGTCTGTCACACTGCAGAACTCAGCCTGGTAATCAGAAACAGCATGGTAAGCCTCCAAGGGGGCAGGAGCCCAGTGGAGATGCTGGTTTCACATGGAGCCTGGAAGGCCATGAGACTGTTCCCAGGAAAACTTCCGTGACCTCTCAGAGCTTTGTTTTGAAAAATGGGGGCAGTTGCATGAGATGACATCTTTTAAAATTATCTGTAAATAGAAGGCTTTGACATATGTACGGGATTATCACAAAATAGTATTATCGTTGCCACCATTTATAAGAGTTGAATCTTATTTCAATTCTACCTTAAAATATGGTATCATACAGACAAGAGGCACATTATAGTAGCTGCTAATAGAATCATGATTGGCATATAGCACTAAAAATAATCTCGGTAGGATTTCTAAACCGTGCAGTTCAGCATCATCTCCTGGTTAGTTATCCATTCATGGCCACTAGTTGTCTAAATGCCTTCTGTGTATCTGTCACTGTGATTCTTCCATTAATCTTTTGATTCACTCATTGACTCGTCCATTATTGATTTGCTTAACAGACTTGTGAGGAATGGCTGCTGTGGGCCAGTTGCTGTGTTAGGCTCTGTGGACTCAGGGATAAAATTGGTGGTTTCCGTCCTCATACCGTTCACAATGTCTGGGGTGACAAATGAAGAAATAGAGAACTATAATGCCATGCAGGGGGGTGAGTGACGGCAGCTAGCATAGGGCTTCCTGCCTGGGAGGGTAGCAGCGTTCAGCCCAGCCGCAAAGATCAGTGGAAGATTCTTGGAGGAGATGACAACTAGGCCTCTGAATTGGTACTGAAGGCTAATAAACAAGTGTTAGCTAGGGAAAGAGAGGGGCAAGGAGAGGAAGGCACAGTTTTTCTAATTAGCAATATGCAAATATCTTGCACTAGGTTAGTATCATTGCTATTGAACTGAAGCGAGTCCTCTTTAAGGCGAAAGTATTTTGTTCAGTGTTTGCAAGGAGATGCGTGACATCTGAGACATAGAAAACAGCTCTTCCATTAATCTATTCTCTTGCATGCTGCCCCGTTAGTAATTGCATTCATTCTCAAAAGCAGCTCATAAATATATTACCACTTCGGGCCCATTGTTTCAAAATGCAGAAATGAAAAATGATCAGTGCTTCCTTCCTTACTGTGAATATTTTAAGTTGCAACATTATTATACTCATTTCTCTTTTATGAACTCTACAGCGAGCATTGAAAATAATAGGTTTTGCTTTATTGATTTTAAAGAAACTATAGACCTGTAGAAACATTGAGGGTTTTTAACAAATACATACACACAACCAGGCAAAATAGACTTTTGCTTCCCATTACATGCTACATTTTAATCTGAAATTGTATATGGAATGGTGATGTTGTATTTGCTAATATTAAAAAGAGAAATGTGCGTGACGTCTGCCCAAGTGTACTCGTGTTGGAACTGGATCCTGAAGTGTGCTTGGTAAACATCATTGATGACAAAGCAGTACAAAAGGGCTATAGCCATTTTAGAAATTGCATTGGAATTGTAGACAAAGATATAAAGGCTTCTAACGATTTTAAATAAAGGAGAAAAGGAGAGAATGGAAGTAAATATTTATTGAACACACACTATCCACAGCTTCATGAGGGTACTGTTATCTACATTTTACAGATGAGAAACCCAAGGCTCAAACATGTGGAAGAACTTGCCTGGGTCATGGATTATGTAACTTCCAGCCTGAAATTCTGTCTCCATCTGTCAGGCTCTGGAGCCCAGGCAGTTTTCGCGATACATTTCACTGTGTTAAAAAGAAGACAGAGTAGTGTAGAAACATACTTTGTGGAGGAGGAGAGAACAGGCATTTATACCAAGGAGCCACAATCATTTCACTTAAAGGGGAGGCAAGTGCTGCTAAGGGTGAGAGAAGGGAGAGCCGGGCAGGTGAAAATCACCGCTCACCTGGGCGTCAGGTGACTAGATTACGATGAGCCTCTGATGCTACGGAATGTATTTATTTTGCCAAAGAAAAAAAAGAAATGTCATCTTTTTACAGCATGTGTTTTGCTATTGATTTGAAAAATGTGGTTGCTATAGCACAGCTTTCTTTGTGATAGAAAGTTGTCAACAGGTGATTCATTTAACCCCTTCCTCCTTGCAGTGATTTTTGCCTGTATACGTGCTGGTGCGTGTGTTTGCATATGCCTATGTGCAGATAAGACAGTTTATCTTCTTTCAGATAGCACTTGAAAACTTGACGAATCAACTCTTTTCTTTGCATATTCTTGCCCCTTTGTCACCAATGAAGCTACAGGTCAGTTCAGTAATCCATTTTTTTTTTTTTAAAAGCCAGCTATCTCCTTATCAGACGGTTTAATCATTGCTCTTTCCTTATAGTGGATAATGCCTTCATGAGTTTGTCTCTCAAGGAGAATTATATTTTACCTGTGAACCTCCAGAGGCCATAATGCAAATACATGGATCTTTAAGGCAGCAGAAGGAAGAACTGTGCTCATGGGGACAAAGGGAGCTTGTTCTGGAAGGCCTCACGTTACTGTGCAGAACGGGAAGAATAGCACGTAATTCAGGCTCTCCGACGTGGTCGAAAATCTCCCTGATACCTCTTCAAGCATCAAAATTTCCACTGTCAGAGGTAAATTCTCTTGGGCCAGAGTATTCAAGTGTGCTTCATGGCAGTACACCGTGGAGTGAGATTACAAGTTGAGCTGCCATTGGTGAAAATGTTATTACTCAGTGAGGAAGGAAGTGAGAAGGCCAAGGCGCTCACCTTCTCTGATTCTGCCGGGAGCCAGGCTCAGATGACCTCTGAGATTGACCTTGACCGATATAATTCTGCCTTTTGGCAGAACTTTCAGCTGCCCCACCCAGTGGTGGCTCCTAGGCCCCTGACCCTATCTTGTTTCTTTGTGGCTATAGAGATGGTCTCTAATGCCTGGTTTATAAAGACAGTGCAGAGTGCTACACAGAGTGAGGCATTTGTAGGATCTGGGTCAATGGGTTCTGCCACTTTTTTGCAGCTTGAACTTTATCCCCATTGTCACAGTCTCATGGTCAAGTTCAAGCTGCTCTCATTCCTTTCCTGAGTTTCTACATGGTCTCCTTGCCCTGATGCATACTCTCTGATTTGGCTAGTCCTTCTTGCTGAGTGATTTATCTGGCCCACATGTCTTATCCTTTTACTGCCCTGCTTAAATTTTTTTTTAATGCTGCCTCATCACCCCAAAAAGTAAACTTGAATCCAGCAGAAGGCCTTCTATGACCCAGTCCCTGCTTCTTTCTCCAAACAGCCCTTCCTACCTCACTTTTTGCCGTGGCCCATCAGAACCTGAGTAGGTTACAATGTTTATGCCTCTATATTATATAGGATTCAGTGTCTGTATTTTCTTTTCTTGTGTATGAAACTGTCTTAACTTTCCAGCAGCCTCTTCTTGCTCCCTATTGCCATTTAGAGTGGATCCTCTTTGTACCTTGCATGGACCTGTGCTGTGGTCAGTCTCTTCCCCTACTACATTGCAGTGATCAGTTTCTTTGATAGTTCTCCCCACCCCCCGCAGAGCAGCCCACGGAGGTCACGAGCTCCCAAATGCCTGGACTGCGATGTGCACCTTCCTGGTGCAAGATCTGGGTGTGGAGCTTGGCATGAGATTGCCATTTTAGATAGTGTTTATTAGATGAATGACACTACTTAAGCTTTCTTATCCTAAAAATTTTAATCTGCAAAATAGGAATGATAATAGTACTCATCTCCTGGAGTCATTGTGAAAATAGATAAAAATATATAGAAAAGAACTTTTCAACTATGAAGATCAGTTATTATTATGATGTGAAACTTAGGTCTTGGGAATAAAGCTTTGTTTTTATCTAATGGGCATTTAAGACTCCACAGATCCTAGTCAAAGTCAGACATTAAACTTGGCCTAAGGATTCCAGTAATATACAATGTTTAGTGTAATTATTGGAATTTCTACCTGCTGAATAGGCCCACACTGATTTTTAATTTTCTTAGCTTCAGGGGGAAAAAAAGCTGCATTAAGAAATGAAAGCTTTCTAACAGCTTGTTTTAGCATTATTTGTTCACAACTACTAGCAAATGTATTTTGCAGAAAGCTTCAAATCCAGTTTTTAAAGACTAAGCTGAAGCTAGTAATCATTTCATAAATATTAATGGAGAGTATGCAAGTGGAAAGTTAAATTAAAATGCTACCAAATGGCTAGCAGGCAGCAGAAAATGAGCAGGAATCTCTAATCAGTGGAATTCATGGTTGTATAACTTTTATCCTCTCATTAGAGTGCAAAACAGAAGTTGATTTTTTTCTCCCACTTAAAATCAGTTCATGTTGGAGGGAAAATGCAAATCAGCTCAATAGCGGAAAGGTTCCAGAAACGGCATTTCTTTGTGGCAAGTCAGCTTCCCTTAGTCTTAGTTGAATGGGGGTGTCTGGACACAGAGAGAGACTTTGTAACTGTTCTCCTTGTTGGATTGTTTGGCAGGATTTCCAGGGCTCTGGGTAAAAGAGAACACAACAGTGTTAGCTCACATTCACTCTGCATCAGTTTATCATTTTTCTCTTCGGAGTATTTATGTGCCTATAACCAGCATGTGGCAAATATGATTGATTTCAGAAATTTCAAACTTGGGAGAGGGGAAGGGCATGGAGTTAGACTGGTTGGACCCATTGTTGCTGCAACATTGTACTACAGGTTGTTTTAGCTCTAGCATTAGTCTCTTTTATCCCGTCCATGCTTGCATCCAACAGGTATTTCATGGACCATGTACCCACCATGAATCAGCACTGTGCTGGGAATGAGTGGTTGAATATGACACAGTCACACTGGCTTTCCTCTTCTAGATTTCAGCCTCTAGACAGTAACTCCCTCCCAGCTGGGTTGGGAAGTTGAAGGAGTCAATGGATGTAAAGGGCTTAGACCTACTCTGGGTGCGTGCATGTGCTATGTGAGGGTGGGGCGGCCAGAGTAGGGGAGGGAGATGAACACCTGGGAGGAAGCAGGCTCTGGTGGGCTCCTGTGTCAGCATGTTATCATATGAGGAAAGAGGGGTGAGTGAAGGAAGGGGAAGCAGGAGGGCAAGGGGCTCGTCCACGTATTCCCCAAAGACCCTTGAACCTACTGCGTGGAGGGTGGGTTTTTGGTGACAGAGGCTGGAGGGCTCCACACCAGCTGGCTGAGCCATGAGACACACAGAGAGAAGCCAGACAATAGGGGGCAGGGGAAGGAATTAAGATTTTTAGGAGGAGAAATGGGGATCTTGGTAATTCATTGCAAATAAAGATAATGTAGCTCTCAGTTGGTGCCTCAGTTTCCAGCATAGGTGACTGAGCTGAGCCTTAGATGAGAGAAGGGAGAGTGAGCGAGAGGCATGTCTGAATGGAGAGACTTGGTGTTCACGGCCCTCAGAAGACCTACGTCGGTACACAGGGGCTACACTTAGCAGGATTCAAACTCTGCCAAATCAGTAGTGCTATTCTTAGGTAAAACACTACCTCTTTCTGGACTTCCATTTCCAAGCCCAAAGAATGAGGACAATACCATCCTAATCCAAATAGTTGTTGAGAAGTAATCAAAGATAACATACAGGGCAGCCCAGGCCTTGGCACAACAGGACTTAGCATTTACTGGAGGATCTGAAACAGAAGAATGATAATGATTTCAGCCTGGTTGGTTTGTTCAGTTTGGGGAAACGTGAAAAAGGAAAAGAATTATTTCTATACGTCTTCATGCATTTATTTATTTATTTATTCTTTTGTCCTTTTGGCAAGGATATATTGAAGGCTTTCTCTGTCACATGTCATGACAGAGAAGATTCATTTTGGTTACACAAGGTTTCCTTTGGGGACATACTATGTGCTGTGCTAGACTCATTGTTGGAATTATATTTATTGTATCTGTAATCCTGCCTCATCCCAGGAAGGTGCAATGAGGAAGGTCATTGAGGGTCCCACTGGCTGTGACACTGACTCTTCATGCAGCCATCATGACACGAAAAGAGAGCAGATATGATGGCTGCTACTGAGCCAGGATTTCTTTTCATGTTGAATGAAATTCACTGGTGAACAAATTGTTATTAATGATAATAAAAATAATAGCTGAAATTTATTGAGTATTTTCTAATTTATTTCTACTTCACATCCATTAGTTCGATTAATCCTTGAGTTAGGTTTACTTTTCCCCCCAGCTTTATTATGGTATAATTGACAAATCAAAATTATACACATTTATGGTATACAACATGATGTTCTCATGTATGTGTACATTGCAAACTGATTAAATCAAGTTAATAAATAATATATCAATTACCTCACAAACTCACATGGTAAGAACATTTAAGTTCTACTCTCTTAGAAGGTAGGTCTAGATCCTTCTAGTCTAAAGATGAGGAAACTGGGGTTAAGAGAGGTTAAATATCTTGGTTAAAATCAGATGGCTGACACGCAATTAGAAACCAAAGACTGAAATCTAGGTTTGTGTGAATATAACTCCTCTTCTTAATACGTTGCCTAACAGTGTGTTGTAATTCAGAGACAGACTAATGTAGCATTTTGTCTGGATTTCAACATGTTTGGAGTGGAATGCACCTTGACTGCCCCAGGCTGAGTCTGTCTGTTTCTTTACCTTTTGTACCTGCATCTTTCTCAACTCATCACACCACTCTGTTGTTCAATCAACTTCTCTGTCTGCCTCCCTCAGACACGAGCTCCTTGAAGTCAGCAACCCTGTCCTCTGGTCCTGTATTTGACATGCAATAAACAGTTAGGACACACTTGAAGAGTGAGTGTATGGGTATATGAACTACATACAGGTAATAAACTTTTCCGGCATGTGACAAAATCTTGTTTTGGGTACAACCAAGAACTTACCTTGATGACTATTTTTTAAGTGATACAAAATTACCTATTTAAGCTTTGAAAATCTTCTCAAAGGCCATCTGGTCTGAAAAGCCTTCTGATACACAATCATTAACTGTCCCCTTTATGAATCCACATGACTGCCTGCATCGCTTCATTATTTAGTTCTGAGAAGTATATATATCTATCAACCTCCCTTATGCCTTGAATTCAGAACCCTTTAAATTAAAAACAAATTGTTTATGTTGTTTTCTTGAAATAATCACTTCCTAGAATAATCACTTTCTAATGAGTTCCTAGAAATGAGAGCCTTAAGAACTCTGTTGGGATGTTCTGTCTCTGATGTTCAATGGCCAAAACTTGATTCTCAAGCACCTCAGAAATTTAAGCCTGAAAAATCAAAAGGAAATCATCAAAAGTTGGAAAGTCAGAAAGGGTTAGTAGGCTTAGAAACAAATACTTTTCTAGCCAACCTCCCAAGGCTAGTAGTCAGGAGCACAGGTATTGTGTCCTTTAGAGAGCAGGAGGAGATGGAGGACCCAGGATGTGTGACTGAGAGGCTCATGCTTGACATCCTAGATCCTGACCCTACAAATGGTAATCTTATGTGCCCCATGTACCCTCTCTGCACTGGACATTTGCTTTAGTTTGCCTGCCTTTAATGTCTTTATATGTTCCCCCTTTTGAAACAAATTTTTTTGAAATGATTTCAAAGTTGCAGAGAAGTTTCAGATATAACACAAAACAATTTCTTCCCTAAAACATTTGAATCAAATTCCCAGGATTGAAAAATATTTGAAAGAGCCAAAGAATGATGCACCAGTAGCCCTGAATATTTTACTGTGTTTTCCATAAACCAGGGTATTACCCTATATAAGCACAATACAACCATCAAAATTCAAAACACATTAGCACTGATGAACCGTATCATCTCATCTTCAGACACTATGGATGTATTACCAATGTTCCCCCAGGTACCTTTTGTTGCAAAAGGATCCAGTTTAGAAATACATGCTGCAGTTAGGTGTTCTGACTTCTTCAATCTGTAACAGCTAGGTCTTTCCTTCACTTTTGACACTCAGACAGCTGGAAGGTTACAACAGAGTTATTTGGTCGAATGTCCCATAATCTGGGTTTTCCTGATACTTCCTTTTGAATGGATTCATGTTATACCATCTTTTGCAGAACCAAATGGCAACCCCATTATTGGGGCCCAGTGCAAAATGAAAATACTGAGATCTTCGATCAAAAAAGAGGCAAAGAAGTGCTGATAATGTGTATTTTATACTAAAACATAACACTTCCCCCCCCCACTATTTCTTTTGGTCTGCCGTGGTGATTTTTATGTACTATTTAATATCATGCTCCCCCTGACTTATGGGTTCTTGTGGGGTGAGGGAAGATACTACAAATCTCCGAAGGACCCCCAACTTAGAGACTTGTATACACCTTCTACTATCCACCAGCCATGGTTCTCCCTTCCCCACCAATTTGACATCCCATTCTACAGTGTACGGGTGACCCCCTTGCCAGGTGACTCTGCCCTGGCCACCTGAATCAGGAGTGGGTGAGTGGCTTGCCCCACTTCTTTCCTGCCTTAGAAGAGTAAAGGTGAAAGGCATCAAACATGTCCAGAAGTCTAAACATCCCCCTGCATAAAAGGGAAATTGGGGCCCAAAGAGGAGAAAAACCCTAAGATCTGGAACTCCTGATTCCAGATCTGTACCTTCAAATTTCATCGTCTGCCTCAGTCAGGTGTTGGTTCTTTTATACAGCTTTGACTGTGAATTCTATGGTGCTGAGAATCAAGATAAACATGACACACTAGAGGCCATAGAACAAGACACCTGAGCCTTCCATGCAGGTGTCCCCACAGTGCAACCTTCACCACGCACTCACCTGACACTCCAGTTGTGTTCCAACACGGGGCATTGAAAAGCATGAGGCCCACGCCCTGCTCCCAGCCTATCAGGGAGTGAACCAGGAGTGCCTGGTGACTTTTTCAAGGCATTTGTGATGTTCTTTTGCCAGCCAAGGAAGTATTTCTTTATATGGTTGTCACAACAACCCTATGAACCCATTTTACAGATGGGAAAACATGGCTTTAGAGGCTTTAAACAAGTGAACCTTGGACATTTTGGAAATGTCAGAGCTGGTGGAGTGCCAGGTAGAAGCAAGTCTGTCTGATTCTGCCTCTAGAACTTGCACCTGCTACATTCCAGCTTCATCAGTGGAAGGGTCAGTAGGACTGGGATAGAAAAGTGCCTCAGATGACTTCCCCCCCCCAAGGGGCAGCCTAGGAATACTGGTTAAACTTACTTCACCTGAGCTCCCACAACTGCTGGCCCCTCAGGGGCCATCCTTCCTACACCTCTCCAGCCCCCATCCAGTGAGTCATCTCCACTGAATTCTAGAATCTCTAAGCAGCTGTGTGGCTGTACACTGAATGTTGACACTCACATGCCACCTCCATGAGGGATATGAGCCCTTGATGAGTGATAAAGGCTGAAAGCTACAATTCCCTCTGGCAAACTGGCTCTGGATGGCTCCACAACCTCTGGGGGTGGTAGGTTCAAAACAGCATTTAGGGCTGATGAATGAAATGCGTTATTAAAGATAATTCTTCCTAAAGCAGTTGTAATTATCCCAGCATTAACATTTCTAATTTAATTCAGCCCTGATTAAACTTTTTCTTTCAGAAGGAGGGAATTGAAAGGGTGAAACACTGGTGGGAGGGAAAGGTTCCTCTCACAAATGTGGTTATCAATGGGAGGGAAGCGCTCCAGAGCGTCTGTCTTGGGCTGAGTTCTGTGTGTGCACTCTTCATCACACTCACCAGGTGGTACGTGGAAAACATCTTCTGTCTTAAGTAGTCAGAGGTAATTCCAATGTTCTTTCCCTCAGGCTAGTACTGATTTCAGACCTCATGTGACTTGTCCCTCCAGGCTGGGCTCATCTTTGCCAGGGACCTTGCTTCTTCCTCTGTCCTCTGACGTTGTACTTGTCTGGTTACTGACCCTTCTCCTTCACTAGCCAGAGCTCCCTGAAGACAGGATAATGATGTAAATGCGTTTATATTCTCCGACTGGGCATAATGCTTGGCACCCAGAAGAAACCCAATGGGTGTTTGACAAAACAATGACTAAAAGGGCTGATCACCCTGAAAAGCTTTTGCATTTCCATTTAGCAACATCTTTCCATCAACTCTTTATGCTCCAAGATTATTTATTCATTTCTTGGCTTTAGAACAAAATGCCTTACCGCAAAGCACTTCCAGGGGGGAGAGAGGCAGGTAGCGATGGAGGTTAAGAAAAAGAAAAGACCATCCAATTGGGAATAATAAAATGCAAACTTATATCTCCTGGATTTCAGAATGAAAGGTAGAGTTTCATATCACATTTCCCATATGTAATTCTTGGCTTGCTTTTTCCAATGGTTAAGCTAAAAGGGAACTTTTCACAAAAGAAGTATTTTTCTTCTCAGCCTGGAAAATCAATTTCGATGTTAATCTTGCTCCTTGGAATGTCTTCCTCCGCCCTTTCCCACCTAGCAAAATACACTTCATCCTTCACAGCCCAGCTCATATGCCAGCTCTTTGAATAAGAATGATCACAGCTAATGTGTGTTGAATATTAACTCTAGGACAGGGGCTGTGCTAAATGTTTTACAGAAATCATCTTACCGTTCACAAATACCCATCAAATCAGGACTATTGTTTATCATAAACTTACAGATGAAGAAGCTAAGGCCCCTAGGAGATGTAATTGATCAAGCTCAAGGTAGATTTGAATGCAGGAGTCTTGACTTCAGCCTTGTTTTAACCTTGAGAACCAGACTCCCTCTGATGCCTTCTGTAACTCTCCAGACAGAGCCGGCCCTTCTCCTACAGAGACCCAGCAGGACCTTGACCAGCCCACTCCCAATTCGCACACCCTCAGGCTCAGTCACAGTTTCTCCCTGGCCCCAAGCTCAGCACTAGGAAAGCACAGTAAGCCCTAATACGTGGTCAATCTTCTGGATAGGTCTCTGCCTTCGCTACTCCTCTGCACTCTGAGCTCTGTATCCTTGGAGTCCCTGCCTGTGTGGCTTCCTCTGCTCCATCCTCTGCCTCCTCTCTGCCCATCCAACATTGCACTCTGCCTGATTTTCACTTTCCTCAATGAGGCTCTACATTAAGAAAGCAGTGTAACCATCTTGCTTTCTCTCTACCTAACATAGTGTCAAGGGTGGAACATCCACAGTCAGTATTGAGCTAAAAACAGTGGTGGTAGACTTCTTTTTTATTATTCTTTGGGAGTCTTTATTCCAAGATAGTATTTTCCATGACTTTTATCATTTAATTATTGTATGATAGTATAATGATTTTTTTCCCATATGGTATTTTCATGCCTTTTATCAACGCATTTTTGTGGGGAGTTAGCACTCACGATAGCATTAATGTGGGGTCCCCCACTCAAATCTGACTTTCCATCCAATGCTGCTCATCCATCCAGAAAGATGTTCCAGGTTAGTTTTCCTTTTCTCAAATTACATTCCTTTCACAAAAGATTCCTGTTATATCTGGTCTCACAATAGATATAGCTGAGGTCCCCAGAGATATATACATCAGCAGCTTAATCACATCCAGCTGAAAGGCTCCCAGGACAACAGACCTGCAAGACTTGGACAGCCAAGGTGCAGAGAAAAAAGACATTTTGTGTCCTGTCGTATTGTTTCTTTTGAAGAAACAGCAAATATCCCCGAAGTTGGTGTCACATCTTACCACACCGAGACTTAAACAGAATGGTACTTCTTATCTCCATAAATAGACACTTGTAACCAGCACAGGTGCTCAGAGACATTGTCCCTCTCTCCAACACATCAGGTAGGGTGGACATACTCAAGCTGCCAAAGACAATAAAGGGTGCGCAGGACAGTGGTTAAGAAAACTGATAATCACTCGCCAGCCATGTGGCTTTGAACAATACTTAAAACCCCCATGCCTGAGTGTTTTTATCAGAAAAGCAGAATTAGTAATACTAATACCTATCCTATTGGATGGTGGTAGAGAGAGAATCATTTAATGCATTTAAAATTAATGGTAGCTACTCATACAGGGTAGTCATTATTATTGACTCAGTGGAGAGGTCACTGAATTGGGAGAAAGAGGACCTCAGTCTCGTCCCTGCTACTCACCCACCACATGGTCTTAGAGAATCCACCTAAACTTGTTGGACCTGAGAGCTCTCTGTGGCCTGCTGGCAGGTCCAGTTTCTCACACGTTACTGTCTGCATCACACTGGGTCTGCTGGCAACTCGAGCTGTGTGTCCTTTGTCACTGTAGCTCTGGGGCCATGTCTGCTTTCTCCTGGGGCCCCCAAACATGCTCACGACTGGTGTGGGCTTTTGCACAAGCACTGACTTCTCTCTTTGGCAGTCTGTGCCCACATTTCCCCTTTGTGTAAGGTCACCAGTCAGATCCTATTAGGAGCCACCTGATGACCTCCTTTTAACGTGCTTGCTTCTGTAAAGACTCTGTTTCCAAATGAGATCACATTTGGAGTTATAGGTTTAAGGCTTCAACACATAGATTTTGGGGGGAAATAATTCAACCTGTGACAGTTGAAGACTCCACAGACTTGGGGGGCTGTGTCCTGTCTCTGGCATAGTGATGCCGGTGTTTTCATTATTTATACTCCCGGCACCCCCACCCCACCACCCAGAGACTTCATTCCTTATGAATTTACAGAGAGGCACATGGATACCATTTCCTGAATTCTAACTCCTTTTTGCTTTTGCTGCTGCAAAGCTGTTATTCTCTTTGGTTTCTCCTTTCATCAACCTGGCTGCCAACCAACATCTAAAAAAAAAAAAAAAAAGTCCCCACACTGCAAGCTGAGTTCCTGCCTCGGGTCGATGCGGGTTTATTGATATTCCAGCATTGTTTGCTCCACAATTTATGCTCTGCAGTTTGTGAACCACAGACCCACGGGGAAAAGAGATAGTGAAAGAGGGGATTTGTCGATCACTTTATATGCAGTAAGTGACTCTCAATTTCCTGCCACGTTGGTTCTCAGTCTTTAAATATCCTTTTCTCTGTCTGGACATTGGAAACTACAATAGCACTACATTCTTGAGGAGGAAATATGAATCTTGGAAGATCTCTAATTAGGGCAACCTCTTAGGGGTACGAAGGGTACCTGTGAACATATGAATCCCTCTGACGTGGGGTGAGGGGCTGATGATGGTGTTTGGGTCTCAGACGATAAGAACGTTGCCGGTCCATGAGACACCTGCTTATTTCTGCACCTTAAGGGCAGAAACCACATAAAATCCACTTCCTCACTTCTCATAGTGTAGATACCAACTGAACACAGTGAGAGAATTGAACACGTATTTAGAATGCTGATCTCTGCTCAGAGCAGCACTTTTAAAACGCTGTACATCCTGGCAGGTGTAATGACCTCTGTGGGTATGTTTAGAATAGGAAAAAGTGCCACAGTGTCAGAGCTGGAGGAAACCTTAGAAGTCATTTTATTTGAGAGAAAACGGAGGTCCACACCACTGTCTTTTTTTTTGGCTAGGGCCAGGCTTTAAACTGCCACCCCTGGTATATGGGGCTGGCACTCTACTCCTTGAGCCACAGGTGTCACCCCACACCACTGTTTTTGAGTGTGCATTGGTTTCATCATAAGGCAAAAACCAGGCTATTATTTGTTATAAATAAAATAATGTCTGATATTCTATTTTTGGTTAAGTGTAGAAATCATCATAAGTAGTTTGCAGAAACAGGAGAATGACAGACAGGGAAGGGGAAGGGGCCGGGTGGAGGATTGCATTGCCCAGCCCTTCCTGCTAGAACACCTGCCCCTCTGCTAAATAAGCCTCTGGTGATCTGGGTTAATAATGTGAGTGTGTGAGGAAAAAATCTGTGAACTCGCTGGAGGTTCTGCCCCTGTAGGCAGCTTCTTTGGAGCCATGAGGTCTGCACACTAGTAATTATTAACCATGATAACTACTTCAGATAAGTAGCTTTTTAGAGCATTGTTCTCTGGTTGTGGGATGGAGAAGCTCCTGGCGGCTACTTGGTTGCTAATGTAAAGAGCATAGCTCTGGGAGTCCAAGGTGAGGTTCAAGTCCAGCTGGCTTTGTGACTTCCGCTGGCAGTCTCTGGGGAGGACATGAGGTGCAATGACACAGGACTGGAACTCAGGGCTCTTTGGCACCGAGCGGGGATGTGCTCCCTTCACCTTCCCGTGACCACCCCAGCAGGGTCACGGGTTTCTGTGGTTAGCTCTGTCCTGTGGACTGTTTCACCTGGTAGCTCTGTCTTATTCACCTCTGGCTTTGAATGGTGACTTGCTGAGTGGACGGTAGGGAAATTGCACAACCTGAACGAAACCCTCCAAATTATTAATTTTCAGTTCAATACCCCCAGGATGCACTTATTTTTGTACCTTAACAGTAAAGATCATCTTCTTCCGCTTAATCTTTCATCTTCACTCTAAATACTCCTTGGGCTCTCCATTCTGTCCATCCTGGGATTTGACCCACGTTCAAAGTCCAGCATTGATATGTTTAGGACCACGGCGGGTGCTGGGAAACATCAAAGCAATCTTCCAGAAATGTAAAATTACAGATATCATGAGCTCCGTTGTTTTTTAAGATATTGATTTATTTGGAACCTTTTTCTTGAATGCTGCATGAATCTGGGTTATAATCATATGCCAATGATTCTAAAGCCAGACACTGTAGAGTCACATCCAGAGTATGTCACTTGCTGTACAACTTTAGAGAAGTTATTTGAGCACCCACTTTCCCATTTGCAGAGTGGGGACAGCAAACACCCCCCAGCATTGTGGTGAGCATTGAAAGCGGCAATGCTGTGACTAGAACTCAGGAGATGATGGTTTTGTCATGACGTGTGGCGTTGGAGATGGCAGCATGCTCGGCAGACGTGCTTCACACCACGGAGATACTGCAAGCTTAAACGAGTGGCCCACAAGGCACCTCCTACTGAAAGGGGCGCTGCAGGGTGAGGCGCACCTGCTGTGAGAGACACACCCCCTGTTAGCAACGGGGTGGGGAGGCTGCCCGGGAAAGGGACATTTAACCTCCCATTTCACTGCATACACCGAGGAGGAGGCTTCCCAGCCGAGGGACCAGCAAGAATGAAGCCTTTGCAGCAAAGTGGAGCTTGGCACGTTCTGGGAACCAACGGAGGGCTTAGTGCGCAGAGGGCAGGAGTGGCAGGAGACGAAACTGGACCGGGCCCCAGGACAGGGCGTGTGGGTCTTGCAGGCCCCATGCAGGAGTTCTCATGTTATCCCAAGCGCAGGGGGCGGAGCCACTAAGTGACCTGCTGTGGCTTTGCGCGGCTTTGCTTACTGTGCACAAACGGCGCTGCTGGTGTCCTTCGTCCTCTCTGGACCAAGCAGTGGGTGGACACTTTCGAAAAAGCAGAGAACAAAACTGCAAGCTCTGGCAGTAAATCGGGATGCACTGACTAGGAAGGAAAATGTCTCCATTTGTAGAAATCGTACGAAGAACTGGGAACCTTCTCTCAGAGGCTCCTGGCAGCGCAATCCCGCCCGAGGGCGGGCCGGCACCCGCGGTGGGCTGCTTTGGACAGGGCAGGAGTTGATTGTGGACATGTGCGCTGGGGGATCCCGTGGCTGGTTAGCACGTCGGGCCCTGTGCTAGGGACAGATGAAGCAGACGCACGAGCTGCCCGCGGAGGAGCTCACTCCGCTGCAGAGGCCGAGTTACAGCTGTCAGGGCGAGGCGTGAAAGAGCAACCGTGGCGGGAAGGGGCTGAGCGGCACTGGGCTGGCACTGGGCTGGCACAGGAAAGAGCGAGCCCAGCTCCCCGAGCAGCACGGGGAAGGCGGGACACAAATGGTAATGAAGGAAGGCCACCTTCTCTGATGCCTCTCACCTCCATCTCTCTGGGCAGACGCATGTGCCCTCCGTTCGTTCCAGGAGTCTAGTTTTCTTCCCAGGTGAGAAAGTGCTCATTTGAAACACTGACCCGTGTTAGAAGGAAAATGAGTTGGGAGAGTATCACATCTTCTCCCTGTCTGAACTGGGGCTAGCAGGGGAAAGTCCTAGTTAGAAGACTACAACTTTTTACTTTTGAGAAATTTCAACTGCAATCAATTAATAGTCAGGAGAAGAGAGGACAGGGGTGCATGAAGGTCTAAAATACGCAGACTGCCTGCGGATATTGTTCGTACAGTCGTGGAGCATAATTTATCAGGAGTATGCTTAGCATATGCATCATTTGCATATCTATTCACTTAGTCAACATTCATTGAACATTTGATGTATATTAGGCATTGTACTAGACATTGAGGATTTCAACATAAATCAGGGATACCATCACTACCCTTAAGGAACTCACGGTTCCAGGGAGAATCAGGTACATCAATAAGCCACATCAAAGAGTCAGTCAGTGAGTTTTGTAAGGTCTTGGGTAAAACTAAGACCAAGAAATCCAAGTTTCTGGCAGATGGGTTTCAACTCTTTATTAAGAACAATTTTCCAACCATTGAGCTGGTGAAGAATTGGTAGAAAGTGCCTGCCCCAGACAGCCTCCCTTCTCCCATGATGGCAAGCACAAGGCGAACGTCAGTTCCTACCACAGTTGGACCCTGTGAGGACACCGTAGGAGGAAATAATTGGCATATCAAGGGAAGACAGTGGTGACTGTCCTGGCAGCCCTGTGGTTCTCAGACTCTAGTTGACTTTTAACCTGACTAGCTGCTGCACTAGGCAAATGTCATCTCCAAGCCCAGTCAAGCCTAGACCAAGTCTTGATTTAGGCAAGAAAGCATCTTCTTGAAGTTTAAAAGATGGATTGCATGACCCTTACCTGACAGACGGGCAGTTCCTTACAGTCCTGCTGAGGCATTTATTAGACGCTTGCATGCAGGGGTCAGATGCACCCATAGGTACTGGGAGTCCTTTAAGGATCTGATGAACTAGAGCGTGAACCCAGCTTGAAGCCACAGGACTCACCCGTGTCATTTGCACATATATGAGACAACAAGAGAACAGAGACACGTTCAGTTGAAGTCTCGGCTTAAAGCCCTTACGTAGCTTTTTAATATGCCTCAGGATGAAGCCTGGGCTGCTGCTATACATCAGAAGGTTTCTCATGATTAGCTCCCACTTCTCTGACTCCCACTCATTTCCCTGCCTTTTCCATCCTTTATTCTCTACCCAGGAGGAAGTGGGGTCTCGTACCCCACCTGCGCTAAGTTTACAGACAAGGAGCTCTGTTAGGGCAGGGAATGGGTTCAAGCCACATTGATGCATTCACAGTACCTGGAACAGCATCAAACAGAATGGGCTTCAAAAATGCCTGCATACTGACCCTCGGGCTGGTTCAAAGCTGGATCCCATCTTGTCATTCACTAATGAATAGGGCTGTGGATGGGGAAAATAGGAACGTATTTCTCTGAGGAGATTAATTTTGTTCTTTCATCACTGAGGGTGATATCACAGGGTGTGTTGAAGTCAGAGATGACCTACATTTCTTCTTAATGGACCTGGGTTCATACAGTAGCACTTAGCCTTTTCTCTAACGGGGAGAATAACCACACGCTCACTGCAGTCACAGTGGGAGAACCCAAGTTTCTAAGTCATCCTCATAAGGGTATGTCACTCACAAGCTCCTGGGAAAGAGATTCCCAGGATCAAAGACTGTGATCCCAGAGGGCCTGGCCTTCAGGGAAGACCCTACCCTGGAGTGAACGAGACACCCGTTTTCTGCTGTCTTGTCAGAACTAAGTGCTGAAGTCACCACTTGATGCATTGGTCACACATTTGGTTATATTAAGATTTCATTCTAAAGAATGCCAAGAGATGACAGCACATTATAAGATAGTGTGCTGAACAAATCCATTAGTTGCTTCAGGAGGGCTTTAGAGACTCCATCACATAATGGCAAGCTTCAAACAGAACTTGGCTCATGACCCAAGCCTGCCACTTAGTAACTGAGCAGCTTGGGACAGTGCCTGAACTTCCTGATCTGCAGGGTAGATGTAAGAACTTCTGCACAAGGTGGTGGTGAGGCCTCCGTGAGAGGCTATGCCATGTGCCCCCCCACCCCCAGGCTGTGCTTGGGGAGAGGCTGAGGCATTCTGCCTCCCTTCTCATCCCTTTCCCCCTTTCACACTACCTAGCAGATCAGGAAAAAAGTTGCATTGAAACTCTGAGTTCAGAAAGGGATTCTTATGTTTTGAAGGTTTAATAAGGATTCTGCATGGTAATTTCTTTTCCAATGTGTGAGGAGTCATTTTAATATCAGTAAGTGCTCGCTTTTGCATGTGTGCTCCATAGTTTAAAAGGTAGTTCTCAATTAACTTACCCTTTATGGTAACTCTGTGAGAAAAACAGATGAAAGAGGGTGGGGTGGAGGAAGACTTGTGGGGACTAAAGAACGTTCTTAAATGATGAAGGGAGACAACATTCAGCCTTGGCCTAAGCCAGCACTTTGGTATCAGGGGATCTCAGGTTCAGAGCTTGGCTCATCTTTGCTTATCCATGTCTTGATTGGAATTCAGGTCCACCCCTATCACCTTTCCTCATCCGCAAAATTGCTGAATTATAAGCATCGAAAACAATGTGTCAATTCTCTCAAACAAGTTGTTCCAGAGAAGTGTACATTTTTAATTAATTAATGCATATAAAGCATACAGGGCATAGGAGCATTCAGTGAATAAAACCTGGTTTTACTTTGTCTTTATGGATTCCCTAGAAGTTTCAGACACTCTGCCACATACGAGCTCTGCTCAAGTAAATGGTCACATCTCCATTTACCAAGTGAGAAAGAGGCTGTGACTTACCCAACTGCACTCAGCTGCTGAGTTAACAGTTGTGATTTGTACCAAGTAAAGTAATTTTCCTTTATAATTAAAAGTTACTCCTTGGTAAAAATGTAGTTTAGAATCGGAAAAGGTTTTTGAGAACAGCGGATCAATCCAATAGGGGAATCAAGTCCCAGAAAAGGGAGTGACTTGTGCAGGGCCATAGGCATGTCAACATAGGCCAGAGGCTGGAATCTCAGTCTCCTGACTCTGTCCCCACTGTTCCCATCAAAGAATGAACTTCTGCCCTATGGGATGCTTTTGGTCAAGCTTTTCTTCTGGGTCATTGCTGAAGTGCTCATGCAAACCAAAGGAGTCGCATTTATTATGTATGTCAACGGCATCTTCCATGGATATCCCTGCCTTGTATCAAGAGCAATGAGTTATTTATAGCGTTTAAAGAGTGGATCTCAAAGATGTCTCAAGTTACATCTGGGGCAGGGAAAGCAAAACTCCAATGTACATACTGAAGCTTGTCATGAGATACTTGTTCATCTGGTTGCAGTTCTAATAAATGTCATAAGTAAAAATACCAGAAAAAATCTAGCCTCTAAATTTTTTTATTTCTAGATTGCTAAATGGTAGGTAGAAGCAAGGGCCCAGCTGGCCTCCTTTTTGGGGGGAATGGTTTATATGAGCCTCCTGAGACGGCAGGGGGATTCAGCTCAGCGATCCAGGCATCCACCCAGACAGAGGGTGTGATGGGCTCAGCTATGTGTACTGCTTCCTGGGTTTGTTTCATTTGGAGAAAACCTTAGGAGAATGTGAATCTTCATCACCCTGAGGAGGAACCTATGAAAGTCAAGTGTTTTAGGTCTATCTTAGTGTTTTTCCAAATATGCTTCTTGAATGGTACAATTGTCTTGGCTCTTTGACCTTTAAGAATCTTACAGAGACAGCCTCATGGTTGGGGACCAGCTGGTAGCCATTTTCACTCTTAATGTGGGAAGATTTGAATCTAATGCAGTATTTCACAGTCCTGACTGCAACTCATAATTACCTGGACAGTTAAAAACAAAACAAAACCCTGGTGCCTGGGCCTTACAGAACATAGCAGGGTGCCAAAACAATATATAGATATATTAAAAGATGTTGTTGGAAGTAACATTGATCATTCTGAAGAAGTGTATGTATAATTGGTAAAATGGGTGTGCATAGTATGTCCAGGAACCCTTGACCAGTAACAGTACCTTCAATTCAACTTCACAAAGTGATGCAGAGGTAACCTTCTTAAAATATTTGTCCAATTTTTCTGGTACCTCTGTTTTGAGATTAATTGGTCAGGGGTGGAAAGTAGCCATTTTCATTTTTCTTTTTCTCCAGCTCCTGAAGTGCTTGTAATGTGCACCCAGCATTACGAACTATGCCCAGTGGAAAAGTAATAGTAAGCTAGATAGGCAAAGGGGTGCCCTGGAGGAGAAGCGTTTATAAGAAGAAAATAGTGACCTCCCCAGCCTTTGACTGGAATTAGGATTTGAGTAAAGTCTGACCAGGGTTGTAAGACTTTGCTCCTTTCTACTTGAATCACTCAAAGTCCTCACATCCTGGTTCTCTCCTGTTTAGACCCCCTCCCTCCAGTCACCCCTACATCTTATCAATTACATGGGAGTATTTGATGCACCCAACATGACTTGAGCTCTGTCACATCAACTCTATGCGCCTTACCGAATACTTCTGTCGACCCCGCTGTGTGTGGTGAGCACTTCTTAGCCTCTTGAGACTTATGTCAACAATCCTAGAAGTCCAGATTGCTAGGGGAGAAACTTTCAAAAGTTCTAACCACAAAAAAATGTCAAGTATCTGAGGTGATGGATATGTGAACTTGATTTAATCACTCCATCTTGTATTCATAAATCATGACATTGCTATGTTCTTGATAAATTTATACAATTACAAATTGTTAATGTACAAATAAAACCCCCTGAAAGCTCAAACCAGTTCCACTCCTCCCTGAGTAACTCTCCCAGGAGCTGGTTTGTGCCCCTGTCCGGGTCTGGGCCCTGTCACATCTGGACTGAACGCTCCTGGTTTTAGTATGTAAGTCTCGTCTGCCCTGTGGCCTATCCCCGAGTAGGTGCTTAATAGATGCGTGGGAAATGAATGAATGCAAATGACAGAGAACCCCAGAACTGAGATTGAACCCAATTTTTAGTGTATTTTTCTATGCTGCAATCATGTATGTTATCAGCCATTCAGTCCTGGAGTGTTCTGGCTTGGAGGGGTCTTTGTCCCCCCTTGCAGATGGGGAAGCTGGACTTCTGAGAGATGTGTTTCTTCAAGGATACGTGGTGGAAATTAGAAAGAGAGATAGGGCAGTGTTCCTGGTTCTCAGTCCGGTTCTCTTCTGTGCTGTGAAGTGCCCTTCTACAATGACCACAGGGGCATGTTGGCACTGTGACCGGGACGTCAATGAACCCTACTCTCTTCTGTCCACCCCAAATCAGCCCCCCACAACACACCCAGGCCTGCTGCTTTCAAAAACCTAGCCCCATCTTTGCAGGGCCACCTGCCTGCAGTATACCTTCCCTTGCACTTTCAATGGGGCCCTCAGATGCCAAAGTGAGACTCATTTTCTTCTGGAGTTCTCCTCCCCTATCTCAGGAAATGAGACAGAAGCTCCAGTGCCTTTCCGAGCCCTTCCCCGCCCCTCTCCAGACACTCTAACTATCAATAGTTGCTCACCAGTTCTTGCTGATGCCACTTTAGAACTATGTTTTCCCAACTAAAGACCTGGGACCTTCTTCTGGCCTCTTAGAACCTACATCCAGCTTTCCCCCAGATAATGGGGGATTACTTATTACTTTTCCAATAAAGAGACTTTCAAAAAGTTAAAAAAAATTGTGCCTCTTCCCTGGATTCACAGATGATTTCAAAAAGGATAATTACCTCTTCCATCTTCAGCTATGATTCTATTTTGGAATCCTCTTCCTCTAATTAAAAAAAAAATCACCAACTCCTAGTGCTATTTGAGTCTGAGTCATTTGTGCAGTAAAATCAGCAAAGCTGCACAAATAAATGTGAAATGCAGGAATCGGGCTCCCAAGCCTTCCCTGGGGTCAGACATCCCCACAGGGTACAGACATCAGCTCTGCACTTTCCATATCCAGACCCCAGGCTGCCGTTGGTGGTATAGTTCCTCCCAAGTTTCTTTTTCAAATACTTGGGATAGCCTGTGACATGTAAAAGCATTCAATAAATATGTTTTTTCCTCCTTGCTTGTATTCTTGGGGGGATTTAAAAATGTGCATAAATCCTGTCTACGATATGACTAATCCCTGAGGCTATGACCAATGCCCACTTTTCACTCTAGTAAGTACACAGATATGTCACCTCATCTTCTTCAATTTCTTTAGTCATCAAAGAATCATAAAAGCTGGAGTTGGAAAGCCTGCTGGGATCGCCGATCGTGACCCCTTATTTACACACGGGGGAGCTGAGGTCATGCACCTCGTCAGCCTCAGCTATGCAGGGCGCTGTCTTTCAGAAGCATACAGCATATGAAATCCAGACCTCTCCCTGGAAGAGCTGACCACAGGCTGTAATTTGTGGCATCTGTACAGTCACCTCTATGTGTTCTGAACTGCCAGCCACGCTGGCATGAGAGAGACAGGAAGAGCTGGTCAGTTACAGAGGAGGCTTCGGATCCCAATCAGACCGGCCAGAGGGCACAGGCTGATGGGAGAGGGGCAGGCCCAGGTTCAGCAAAGCGCTAGAGTTTAGTGAGAAAAAAAAAAGATTGGGAAGAGACTCCACTGTAATACTTCGGTGCTCTTTTCATATTCAATTTACTTCAACAACAGATTCATTGATATCAAAACTCTCAGCAGGCAGGAAGGGAATTGTGTCTAATTGTTTTCAGTTGCAGCCTGGAGGGGCTCACAGATGACCACGTCATTGTAGTACAGTGGGGTTTGGTGTGAGGGCTGCGAAGACAGAGAAGGGACATTGTCCCACCAGGGAGGGTCTGGGAGACACCACAGCAAGAGACGTTTGATCCAGGTTCTGAAGGATGAAAGGATGTTACCAGATGCCCAGGGAGGGAAAGGGCAGGCTGTCCAAGGTCACAGGGAGTGACGTGGTCCAGTCCAGCATCCCAGGTGTATAAACAGCATCCCAGGTATAGCGGGAGTGGGCTGTGCAAAGGGGTTAGGCTGGGACCAGGTGGCACAGAGGCTTATGGGCTGGACGTTGTCATGAACTCCTGAGGAGGCATTGGTGACACTATTTCAGCCAAGGACGGTCCCCTGTGCCAGGCTTTACTGGTGTGGCAATGTCTTCCTGGCTGGGTATTATCATTCAGTTGTTCATCCAGGAAGACGGGGGTCATTTTGAGTGTTGCTTCCTCACCTGCTTACGTCCAGCTCACCCCGAAGCCCTGTCCACCCTCTCTCCCTAGTCTCCCCACATTTGCCCACCTCTCAGACACCACTATCCTGTCTTGGCCCCCCAGTGCATTTCGTTTTCCTTTATGCCTCTTGGTTTTCTCTGCTTGTACAGAAGCCAGAGAGATCTTTAAAGAAGCAAATCTGATCAGGTCACTATGCCACCTTTATTAAACCATCTTAGAGGCTTCTCAATAAAGAACGCAAACACCTCCCTGTCGTCTGCCGGGTCTGCTTTGCTGATTGTGCTGGCTTGTTGCACCCCACCTCCTCTCACCGCCTGACACACATGTCCTCCTCTTGCCCTTCCTCTGACATGTTCCTCCTTAGCTCTTCTGGGCCAGCCTGGTCTTCCTGTGCTCTCTCGGTGATGACCCCTTCCACTTTGCAGACGACAGTGCCCATGTCCCTCCTCAGAGTGTCCTCCCTGACTCCATCCTTCTGTCCTACCAGCCTATTTTGCAGTGCCCATTTCTTTTCCTTGACATTGTGCACTAGTGTTTTTTAAAGTTTTTTTTTGATTCCTAGTACAATGCTCGAACTCGGCATTTGTGGAATCTGTGAGATGCTCATACGCCTTGTTCACAGATTTTGGTGGTCATGGCTTACAGCAGTGGTTCTCAGCCTTCCCAATGCCGCAATGTGTTTTCATTATTAAAAAGGGGTGGTGACCCACAGGTTGAGAACCGCTGGCTTATAGTCTTGCCCTCTGGATGAGGAAGGGTCCTCTGGACCAGGTGTAGTCAATTCGTTGGCTTCTTACCCACTAATTAGATTCTCTGTCATACGAATTTGAGCTAGGAGATATTGAAGGTCTATTTGGTTGATGGTGAATGTTGTATTTCCAATACCTCATAGTCTTGGGATGGGAACCATTTGGGAATATTGAAAAAAGGAAGTCACTTGAGAGGCGAATGAGGAACGGAAACAGATGGAGTAATGATAGTGATTATAGATTCCAAAACGAGGGAGAAAATCAGGCACTGAATTCTGGCTCTTCTTTACCCCATTGCCAAAAGGTCTGTGCCCTTCCTTCCTTCTGTCTCTGAGATTACCCACTGTATCTTTAAAAACCCTCCCTTTATTCTAATTACCTTGAATGGAGTAGATTTATGTTTCTTAAAAGACATAGGGAGACATAATTCATTAGGTACCTTTTGCAAAGGACCAGGTGAGAGATGACAAGTTCTGAGCTACGAAAAGTAGAGGCGGCTGAAATAGATTGAAAGGCCATTCTGTAGGTAGAACTGACATGGTACCAACAGGATGAGAAGGGTGAAGAGAAGAAAGTCAGGTGATGCCCGATTTTCTAGCTCGCGCCACCCAGTGGTGATGCTTCCATAAGCTGAGCTCTTGAGTGTGGGAAGAGTGTTACTGGATGAAGGGGACTGGCCTGGGTGTTCCACGACTCCCCCGTCCCCCAGCCAGCAGGCACCCTGGAGCTCTCTCTCTCTCAGCCCAGCAGTGTTCACCTGAAGTTCTAGATCCTCTTCCATGGTTTTCTTCGGTGGAAATCATCCCCATCGTTTTGACTTGATGCTTGCTGCCTCTTCTTTCAAGGTTTATTTCAAGTTCCTTCTTAGCTGTAAGAATTCCTGTATCCCAAAGGCCTTAGGTAATGTCTGGGCCCTGGGATCCTGTGACATTTAGCAACAGTGGAGAGGTATATACCTTGTGTGGGGTATGAAATCTTGTCACTTCATCAATCCATCATATGTTTGTGTGCTGAGATGGAGACAGATGCTTCCTTGAGAAAACTCTTGGATTGTGTTTTGAATACACCTTTGACTTCCAAGAGAATGATCTTCTAATACCCCAGAAGTTTGAGATAGAATTATGAATTTTCACAAATGGATGGAAACCCTACTACTTGCTTCTTTGGGCTTTTCCTTGAATCCCCGACACAAAGCGATGGCATTTCAGGCAGCAAATTACACCGTAATCCTCTACTGCCTTATCAAAGGCTACGTAACGGAAGTGATATTTATGAGGACTTGTTTGAAGGGCATGCTATTTATCCCTTCCTGTAGTTGTGCTAATTTTTATTCCTGCATCAAGCTGTGCACTTGGACCATATGTTCTTAGTCCCCAGCAGAATTTTCATGCATTTTAATGTTATTTCCTTGGCTTACATCCAGGGATATTATATATGACGGCTTTATGAAAACTATTACTGTGGAGATGTCTTTGAGGTAACGTGCGTTAGGTCATCCAGTTCTTTCTACGTGAAACCCTTTTGTAAAGTGAGGGCCAGGAAGGGCTTCCCTTCCTCTCAGGAGCTGAGACACATTTTCCTTTTTGGTAACGAGACTGACTGTGTCTTAATTTCTGGAATGACCATCAGGAAGCTCAGAGCCAGGTATGCAAGTTGTAATGCGAGTGTTCTGATTCTGGAGAAGGACTTAGGCACCAAGAGTGGGTGCAACATGTCTTTATTCAGCTCACAGGGGCAGGTGAGCTGCGAAGGAGGTCTGCCCTTATCCAGCGTCTGGCAGTCAGCATTTGAGAACCCCTGCTTTGCAAATTTCACTGTTGTTTTGCACCCCCTGGGGATCTTTTATATGCAGATTCCCATTCAGTAGTTTTGGGGAGAGACCTGAGAGCTAAGAGACTGCATTTAAAAAAGCAAACAAACAAACAAAAAAGCAACAACAAAAAAACCACTCCCAGATGACCTGATGTTTTTGGTTCCTGAATCCCACTCTGAGTAGCAAGGTAAAGCACCTATCTGATGAAAAACATGAAGAAGGACATGTACCCAATTCCCAGGGGAGGGGAGACCTGTGGGCAGAGCCACCTTCTCTATTCTGCCTCACTGAGATCCCAGCAAAGCTGAGTCCACTGTGAGCCCACAGTTCCAGGCGGAACACGAAGCCCAGCACACTCGGCCACTACCTAGATTAGGAGCACCTTGAGGCATGCTCAACCTCCTGTTTTCAGCATCTGAGTTGTGTTTGTCAAATGAATGACTGGCTGGAGAACAGGTACCTCCTCCCAGGGGAAAGGGAGAGCAGTAAACATTGTTGCTAAGTAGGAAGTGGGACGGTGAGTCATTTCAGAGGGTTTCCCAGAGAAAAAATGAAGCCATGGCACCTGCAAGGCAATGCTGCCAAAGCTCTTGGGGTTCTCCTAAGCCTGCTGTAGGCCTGGCCTTCCTACAAGTCTGCAGTGTTGGCCCAGCCCTCACCCAAGGGCCCAGGAGCTCACCCTGCAGGGCTCAGCCCAGGAAACTTCTTCCCATGTAGAGTTCTTCCTACCCTCACCATGCCCGTCCCGTGCCTGCCCTGTCCTGGTGCCTCTACAGCTCTGGGCACCTTCCACCGCAGGCTCTTGTTCTATCGGTTGGCCTGTCTGCCTAGCTCCATGTGGGCAGATTCAGCTCGTTCCTGGCCTGGGATAGAAGTTAGTGAACTTTTATTCAATGACACAAAATGAATGAATGAATGAATGGATGAATAAGTTGGTGAACGCAGAAACATCATTTACATTAACTTCTCTTCTTTATGCTTTCTGATTTCCTCAATAGAATAATAATTATCTTAAGACACACAGAACAGATTATTTTTTGATACCACTGTGATATCCAGGGCCCTGATAATCCTAGTTTATTCTGTAACCCCAAACTATGAACAGAAATAACATGGCTCAGTGGTGTTTTCTGACATTTGTCAGCGTACAACCTGAGCTGGGAAGGTAGCAGGTTGCCTCCTAATAGTTGGAAGTCTGTATTTGAATCCTTGCTCAGAGAGCCAGGTTTTAGAAATCCCTTCACTTCCAATGCAGGGACCTCGGCTCCAGGTGCTCTCAGGTGCTTCAAAAGCAACCTGAGAGACTGATCAAGATACCAAGTCGGCTGTGACCTCTGGGCTGCTGTTAGGGCTCACCCCCATCTCTAGTTAACTATGTGCTCATGATTAATACTCTCCTATCATACAGGAAAATGACAATTGCTATTATGCGATTCTAAGCATGCTTGTTAATTATCATATTTTTAGCTGATACATAACTTCCAGTTTTAGAACATTCAGAAAAAAAGTCTTGTCTTTGAAGACATGTCTAGGTAACAAAACTTAATGTAGTCATAAAATAGCTTTCTTTTTCTTTTATATTCCCTTGTTCCCCCCCCATTTTTGTCAATTATAGGCTAGAATGAAAAGATGCAGTTTATTTTATAATAGTGACTTGACTTACTCTAGCCAAGAGAGAGAGTCACCTCATAACACCATATTTCTGGTGTGTGCAAGGATTGTGATAGTTGGAGGGACTCCATGCCAAGGACAGATGATTTTATGGACTGAATATTTCTGTTCCCCCACCCCCAAATTCATGTACTGATATCTCATCCCCTATGTAATGGTGTTTGGAGGTGGGGCCTTTGTTAGGTGATTTGGTCATGAGGGTGGAGCCGCCATGGATGGAATTAGTGCCCTTATAAGACTGAGCCAGAGAACTAGCTCCCCTCTTTTTATCATGTAGGGGCCCAGTGAGAAATTGGAAGTCTTCAACCTAGAAGAGAGTCCTCACCAGAACTCAACCATGCTGGCACCTGGTCCACTACTTCAAGCCTCCAGAACTGTGAGAAATAAATTTTTATTTGTAAGCCACACAATCTGTAGTCCTTTGCTATAGCAGCCTGAACTAAGATAGAGCGTGTGTTTGAAAATAGGTGGACATAGCCAGCTGTATATTTCCAATAACAGGAGTGGTAGTTTGATAGAGGAAAATGAAGACTTAATTTATGCATTGAGGTTTGAATCACATTTTGATACCAGAGTTTATTTCCTGCTTTCAATGGAATCATTAATGGTAAAGAATAATTACCATGGTAAGGATTGGGTGTTTTCTCTTTTTAAGACTTAAAGAAAGATCCAAGTTCACCAACACGTCCCTTGCTGTCTCATGGAATCAAAGCACAAGGGCCTACATTCACCTTGAATTTACTGTGTGAGTAAGGGGAGAGAAGGTCGTGCTCTAAATGACAGCCTTGCCCTTTCTTTTTCTTCTCTTTAAGAATAATTCTCATCTCTCCTCTTTTTCATTTCACCCGTTCTCTTAGGAGGCATGAAATTTAGCTTTCAGAATGAGGCAGTGCAGTGAGCAATATTGTTTTATTTCTTCTTACAAATGTGCATTTCCTGTTCATTATTTGCAGGTCATAGGGAGGGCTGTGTCCCTTCTCCATGGGGTAAACCCACATTGGCATGAGGGCTGGCCAATGGCATGCTGGTGACCTTTACTAAAAGTCCCATGTTTCATATTTTGGAGGCACTGTCCCTTCTAATAGCCCCTACTGGATTAACCCAGAAAGCTCAAACATGAGTACTGGCTACTTGGGACTTCCATAACTATGTTCTGCGTCCTTCATGAGTTCTGTCCCTTAGACCCTTGGCACAATTCCTTACTCATTTCAAGTGCTTGGACACTGGCTAGCACCTTATGCAGCATCTAACATTTGGGGTAAATTCTTGTTGGGGAGGAAGTTTTGGTTAGGGACTTAATCTGGAATGTGCTTAAAAAATCAGCAATTTAAAAAGAGTTGATCTTTTTTTTTTTTTTGTATTTAGAAGTTTTGACCACAATGTTAGTACTATAAGTTAGTCTTTAGTTGGAGTGAAGAATAGAAATTCATCTGTGTAATTAAATAACAGGAATTTTCAGGGGCTTGGACTTCTCCTGGTACATTGTACAGGGAAGATAGAGAGAACTGTTGTGCGCACATGGAGAGTGAACAGGATTGCAAAGGAAATAGTGGAATAAATGTAGAGGAAAAAAGTCCTGGTAATGAGAGAGAGGAGGCCCATCAATTTAAGGCTAAAATCTGCCAAATCTTGGGAAGGATGCAGAAGAAAGTTAGCACTGTGTGCGTGCCATTCCATGCGATGCCACAGATCACGTTGAATGTTCAGTAAACATCTGGGTCCAGAAGAGGCTTCTAGAAAAAACAAAGGGCACTGAAAGGGCTGAGGCAGAAGAAGAAGGTTAGCATCTTAGAGAAGAGGTAAGTCTTGGGGTTCATGGGAAGCAGAAATGGGACTCAGGGGTGAGCATGGAAAAGTAAGTCTTTGAAAATCTTCAGAAATATGGGGGAGGAGACAAAACTTTCTACTCGTAGGCCATTTTATGTACAAGTTGAGCCCAAAGGGCTGGAAGACTTGGGGACACATGGGTTGAAAGCTGTTGATATGGAGACATGGCACAGGGCTCACAGTTAATAATCACAGCTAACACAGAAAGCATGTTGGCTAAATGCCAGGCATTGTTCTACGCATTCATTAGCCTATTTTCTTCAACAACTGATGAGGCAGGTACTTTTATTATCCATATCTTTTATGAATTAGAAAACTGGGGCACCTAGAAGCTAAAGAAATTTCTTAAGGTCACCAAGCTGGCTGGTGTGAGTGTTAGCATCCAACCCGGGGGCGTGTCTCTTCTTATGATGTGTCCTGGAATGAGGGACCCCACCCCTTCTGGGCCTATATGAAAGGCTTGACTAAATCCTTCATTCATTCATCATTCATTCAAGGCACAAAATGGGAGTTCAGCATGCTTCTGTAAGAGGGTTTTCTGTCTACTTTGAGGTTTTTGGCCTAATTCTGGTGGGAGCTCAGAATCCTGAGAGCTTCTGACCAGCCCCCTGCTCTTCTTCCCCCAGCACTCACTGCCTCCCACCATGTCCAGCACACCCTCTGCCCTGCTGTGTCAGTCACAAGTGCCCAGGCCAGCTCTCAGGCCTAGATTTTGACCTACCAATGTTTGAAATATGGTTTTCTGATTTCTCTCTAATCTCCACCAGCTCCTATAACTCTCCTTGCAAGCTCTATAATGCATGTGGTCAGCCACCTGTCAAAATACCCCCTCGTGTCCCTCCTTCCTGATCCTTTTTTTACTTTTGACCACCTGCAATTTGGCCTCTGTGGAAGGGCATGGCTGCTCTCTCACACACTTGGGCTTAATTAAGTGTGATGAGGGAGATGTTCTTGCTTCTCATTGCTGATTCCAGACCTTTCTTTCTGATGTCTGAACCCTCTCTGCACTGCCCTGTTCTCTCTCTATGTCTTAAAGTTCTCTGCCAACCCCCAGGTCCCTCCTCCCTGGGACCTTTTGGAAGTTTGTAGCTCCCGTTTTTAGCTCCCTGTTAATATGTGAAACATCTCTATAGTGGTTGGGGGATCAGTATCCCTTTAGGTCACCCTCTTCTCACTGCAACTTACTAATCCCTTATCCCCCTCTTCCTTTTCTTCTACCCTCCCAAGTGCTCTCTCCCACAAGCATATGTAAGACCTCCTCTCTGCCCGTAAGAATCATGACTTTTCTAGATTCCCATTTTAAGCATCCTTTTCTCTGCCTGTTGATACTTTTCAGCTTCTTTCTCTAAGTGCCCTTGACTCCATGATCCTTAAACCTCACAAGGTCTTGAAATCTATTGCTCCAATCATTGCTTTTGTCACTGTCTTTTGCTGGTATATTGTCACTGCTCTATCCCCTGGCCCACCATTACAACCAACTAGAATCTGGAGTTGGCTGGAGAAAAAATGCTAGTCTTGCTGTAAGTTGATGATCATTGATTTCAAGTGGACCCAGTGAGCAATGAGGCATTTATCACCCCCTGACCCATTCGTGTTCTGTCCTTCACTGTGTGCAACTGTTCCAGCCATCTTCATCTGCCTCCTCAAATCACTAACACCTACTTTCTACCTGCAATCTCTGCTGGTGATCTTGCTGAAGAAATTGACGTTCCCTGGGAGAACTGCAAGCTGCTGCCAGTTCATCTACTCACCAGCCTGCCCTGCATCCTCTCCTACTGTGTAGATGGATTGGGTGTTGCTGAGTAGGGTCTGAGGGATCCTGTCCCCTCCTCCAACCAGAGGACATTGGTCCTGCAGTTCTCTGCTCTCTGACCTTGGTTTCTGTATCAGGTCTTTCCCAGGAGCATGCAACATACTGGCGTCTTCCCATCTCTCTCTAACACACACACACACACACACAAACTAAGCAAAGACCGTCCCTCTTTTCTTCTCCTTCTATTGTCCCTTTCATCTCCTTCATTTACTCCCAAAACCCTCAAAAATTTGTTCTCATTCACTGCCTCCATTAATCCCCTTTATTAATTTTTTCGAACACATGTACACCTGCAGGACAGTTTCTGCAATGAACTACTTGAATGGGATAAACAATAGATGTTCATTTCTCTTCATGCCCTCGTCTGCTGTGGGCTGACTGGCTCTTCTTCCTGTCCTCCTCCAGGGACCCTGGCACTTAGTCTTCTCTGCTCTGACATCTCCATTTTCCCACATGCAGCCTCCTGCTGAGACCACACAGGTGCGGAGCGGGAGTAGGACTCGTGGGTCTTTATGTGATCACTTGCCTGGAGTTGGCACATGGCATTTCCGCTCATAGCCTTCAACCTAACTACAAGGGAGCCTGGAAAATGTCAGATTCCAGTGTGTCCAGGAAAAGGAAATGGGATGGATATCCATTAATTATTAGGCTAAATCATTGAGATTTGGAACAAACACTTTTTTGTTATAGTGGTTAGCATTACTCATCTTGACTAATATAAAAATTGGTATCAGTTTTTGCTGTAATAAAAAGCAAAAAACATGACATTGGGGAATTTGAGCAGTGAGGAAAAATAGAGACAGCAATTTGGAGAGCTAGAGACCCATGTTATGTTGAAGCAATATATTCGGCAAAAGCTCATTTACTGAGGTCGTAGCTCAAAGGTAAATCTGGTAAACACAATGTGTGTGCCCTGGTGTGTGGAAACCCTTTTTTTCTGCAAGTATAAGACATAAGATATATTTATAAAAGATGTTTTCAGTATGAACTGGACAAATTTTTAACAAAAAGAAAAGCAAATAAAGAGCAGAAATGGAGGGGTCTTACAGGATCAGAAAAGCTTATAGCTTTAATATCTAAACAAGACACAGTAATTAAGAAAGCTTTGAGTGAAAAATTCATAGAACACTTCTTGGTTGAACAAAGTGACTCAGAGCAAAGATCACATTAAGATCTAACCTTCTTCCCATTCAAGCCTGATGGCCTGACTGTATCCGTAACAAAGGGGAGAGGAAGAGGGAAAGAGGGAGAGATGGAACGGAGGAGAGGAGGAAGAAGTGAAGAGTGATTGAGGATTGTATTGAGAAAGCAAAGAGGTCATGGTCACGGCAGAGCTATGTGTCCAGGAATAAACTGTGGGCACGTTCTGATGTAGGAAACTGATGGGATGAAGCAGATGTGGTCTCCTTTGTGCCAGGGAGAAGCAATAAGATCCTCGCACTCCGAGTCTGCTCCTGTTGAGGCCACCGGCAAGAGGACACCCATGCTTCTGGGTCAAATGGTTAATCCTCAGCCTTCATCCCACTTGATCGCTCAACAGCCTTAGACACAGCTGATCACTTCCCTGTTCTTTGTAGTAATTTCTGTAGTGAATTTTTGCGTACTACAAAAAATTCCTCTGCTGGAATCTCCTTGACTTCTTAGTCTTCCTTTCCAGTTTCTCCACTGCTTTCCATGCTTTTGTGCTGGGGACCCCACAGCCCAGTCCTTGGGCCTCTTCTCTGTCTCTCTAGTTTCAGTCCCATGATGAGCTCATGGAATTATGTACCATCTCCCCCAGTTCGTGGGTCTGCTGTGGCTCTTTTTCGTGGCCTCTGGGTTCTTCCATCCGCTCACCTCCTTGTCATTTCCACTTGTGTCAGTCATGTCAGACCTGCTGTGCATAAAACTGAGTGCCGGGTCTTCTCCTCATCTAGCCCTGATCTTCCTGCTCTTTTCATGATTTTGAATGGCAATGGCCATTCCATCCTTTGAGGGTCTCGGGTTCATGCGTGTGTGTCGTCAACTTCACTTGCACTTGACAGTTCCTGTCCCTCATCGGCCCATTCCCAGGATAATTTCTGAGTAATTATCCATGCATCATGGTGATAGCCAGACAGGGCTTACCTCGCACCTTTATCACAGCATGTAACCTACCGCCCTGCTTCTGTCTTGGTGTCTTTTAATCCTCTCTCCTCACGGTTGCAAAAATAACTCAGCTTGTGTGTCTTCCCTTCTCGGATCTTACCCTGCCCCCTCACCAAGGCTGAGCCCAGAGCCCCCTGAAAGGCCCCCATGGCTTGCAGGCACTGACTATCACCCGGATCTCCCCAACTCCTCTCTGCTACCCCGGACTTCTTGACAGCCCTTGAGTCTCTTGGGCACCCTCTTGCTTCAGGACCTGACCTACTATCACCCCTGAAGTCTTTGCTCCAGGCCCTTTTTGCAGGGAAGCCTCTCCTGGAACTCTCGAAGCCACCCCAGGCCCCAGGGTCCCCCCACTCCTTCCCATGTTCCTTTCTTCCAGAGCACTTCTGCCTTCTATATTAGCAATGAGCTCGCCACCTTACTACGGCCTGTCTCTCTCTAAGAAGACAGTCACAAACAAGGTTGGGATTTGCCTGATGGATTCAGTGCTGTATCCCAAGCACCCAGAAGAGAGGCTGGCTCACAGTAAACGCCCATCACATGTGCAATTATGGAAATGGTGAAGGGCGCAGATGGAAAGGGGATATAGTCTGGCAGTCCATGGTTTTCACTACGTCAGGAAGTGGCCATTCCATCCTTTGAGGGTCACTCTGCTCACTTCCATCTGTGAGAGTCTCCTTGACTTCTTAGTCTCCTTTTCCAGTTTCTCCTCATCACCCTGCCTGGGCTCTGCAAAGTCAGAGGGTCTCAGGCTCTCAGGGTGCCACAGACATGCCTCCTCATGCTGCATGCCTGCCCCCCGTGGGCTGGACCACAGCCTCCCCTCTTAGAAGCTTCCTGTTCTCTGCAAACCCCATAGCACTGACATCCTCTCTGCCTGCAGCAGAGACGAGGAAGTCAATCGGCTCCAGGGGCCCCATGTGCTCATGGTGGAGGGAAGCCATTCTCTCTCCATGTCCCCTCACCGCTGTACCTTCTCCCCTTGTTTTTAATGGGGGGCTGCATTAGAATCCTCATGCATCCTGAGCCCTGCATCCCGTCTCTCCGCCTGCCCCTCCTCCTCTGTGTTTCTCCTGGTTTAGGGCATGCAGGCTTCCAGAAGGTACAGACTCCCGGGGCTGCAGCATGGGTAGCAAACAAGCCTCAACTTCTTCTTCTATCTTCTCGAAAGATACACTAGGAGGGTTATTGCTTTGCAGAGAAGGGACCTCTGAGAAGTGTGTGTGTGTAGTGGGGGTCCCAGCCTGTGTCTTCTGGACATCCGTCCACCACTGGGCTCCACCTGGCCTGTCTGGCACGTGGGTAGGACCCCAGCTTTGAGTGTAACGAGGTGTGCAATCCTCAGATGGTCCTGGAACAGGAAAAGCTGATGGCCTCACCACCGGCTCAGGCACAGGGGTGCTGTTTCCATCCCCCACTGCAGAGTGTGAGGCTGGGACGAGGAAGGCCAACTTCCACTTGAGTCTAGAACACGGCGGGACAGCTCAGCCACACAGAGGGTTGGGTGGCCCCCCCCTTGTCCCCTGTGGGATGCTGACATATGGGCCACCCTCACAGTGGTGCTTGGAAAGATGGCCCGGAGAGGGCGGGGAGGATGACAGCATGAGACGGGCTCCAGGGCACGCCCGGAGCGTTTCCCGGACACTCTCTGGGGATCCAAGAATCAACCCCAGGCAGAGGGGGAGCCGCAGGAGGTGGGGCAAAGCAGGAAATGCAGGTCCCGTTGTTACGCCCTGGAGTGACAGGCTGTGTGTGTAATAGGGTAGCCAGCCTTGGCGAGGGCACAAGACGTCTGAGTTCAACTCCTGCCCTGCCATTTGAAGGTTTGTGATTATGAGTTTCTTAACTTTTCCAAACTTTAGTTTCTTCTACAGAAAAGTGAGAATAAATCATACATTCCTTGCAGAGTAGTTTTGAGATTTAGAGATAACGATTTTAGGAACCTAGCATAGCGCGGGTACTATAAAGGACGTGGCTACTTGTGACATCTGCCTTGCATGGGCACCAGACCAAAGCAGGACGCGATCTATGTCTGATCTCCTCGTACGTGGCTCGCCGCATGACCGAGCTCATTTTTATTTATCCCCATGTCCGGATGGCTACCTAAACATGGGGTGGATGGGGGGCACCTGGTCTCCTCCCAGCTGTATGTTCCTAGGAGCTGGGAGCTTTGCAGGGCGCTGCATCCCTCTCCTGGGGTGGGGGGCAGTCCGGTGTAGGTCGCCTGGCCTGCCCAGGGCTGTCACGGGTGCTCTAGCGCAGAGTCAGACACCAGTGGGGGAGGGGGTCAGGTGTTCTGGCTTTGTGTTTTCAGCTTTGCCACTGACTCACAGCGGCCACAGAGATTTTCCAGGTTATGCTCTGCGTCCCTGTCCATGACTTCATTTTATCTTTGTAGGACTAACTGGTTTAGTTTGGCAGAACCTTCTGGGGATCCTTTTCTGTCCAGCCACATCTGTTGTGCAGGTAGAGTCCACAGTCTGCAGCCTGTAGCCTGGGGACAAAGCAGGGCTAGACTGGTGTCCATGTGTGTGTGTGCATGTATGTGTGTGTGTCTGTGTATGCGTGTGCATGCCTGCGCAGGAGGTGAGGAAAGCGTGTAGAAGGACTGTGACCTAAAGGGGAACAGCCATGGCCACTGACTTCTTACATTTGCCACAACCCCAGGGGCCTCAATTCTTCCAGCTCTTGAAATCAAAACCAGATGGAAGACAATGATCCAGAATTTGTCATAGCTGCCAGCTTTTGCCTTTTAAAAAACCTCAGTCCCCCAGACACATTCCCACAATGCCATGTCCCTGTGCACCCTGCATGCACTCATTCCCTGTCTACCTCTGTAAGTCCTGGAAACACCGTTTATCTTTTGAGAAATAAACTGAAAACATCAGTAACATGCTCAAATTTCCATCTCATCAGTAACATTTAAAATGCAATTTTAAATATTATAATACCATTCGTGGAATGTGAATATAAGATTAGATATAGCGATTTCACCTTTATTTAGAGTATGGAAAAACTGATGAAGCAGGGAAGAGACTGCCTCTTAACGTACATTCTATTTCTAGAGTTCCTGTCTCTTTGATTCACTGCAATTGTTCTGAAGTCTTTATGTGTGCAGCGTGGCACGGGGGAGCCCTTTTTCAAGACGCTGGTTTGTAATTTGACATCCTTAGGTCATTGATGGCTAAGTGCACTGGCATTTTATGTACTGGAGGGAAAAAATGAATTAAAAATCTAAAATTATCGATGAAAGCAAGAATAGTTTCCCAGAGACTTTGCCCTGTGATCGCCAAATGAAAAATGATGCTATGAGTCTACATAAGCTAATGCTTTGATTCAGTGAAGCCAAGGCAGTGTTTTGGGGTCTTTTTTCTTTTTTTACAATGTAAAGATGAAAAAAATGACGTGTTATTGAATTTTTGAGGCATCAGTAAAGGTAGAGTTACTGATCCTTGCCTGGGATCAAGGTATTGTCACTGTCCTCAGCTGCATGGTGAGGGGCTGGCTGTGAAGGGCCCCATATTTCCAAAAGGGACTACAAGGATGTGAACAGCAGGATCCTTCATCCAATGGGAAAATTTTCCTTCTCAGGTTCTAAACTTCTTGTTCCTGACTTCATCTGTTCTGAGAGCAAGTGCAGTTATCTACTAATTCAATAGGAACAGAAACACATTTTATATTAATTTTCCAGGATGGTGGCTATTAAACCTTTTTGGGGTCAGAAGCCCACTTTTGAATGAAACTATGGCCTCTGCAAGAAGAACAGGTTAAGTTCTCTTGTAGACACAGGACACATCTCACATGTGATGCATGGGGGTGTGTGGACTCTTAGGAACCCACTCAGGACCAGACACCATGTTTGAAGCATCCATGCTCACGTAATGGGTATTGTTAACTATTCTAAGGCAAGAGTTATCCAGAAATGTGGTCTCCAAAGTGGTGGCCTGTACTTTTTAGATGGTGCTTAAGATACTCTACTGTGGTATGACAAGAACATTTTAGGACTTCCCATATGATTTATTCTATATTTGGAGGATATGAGAAAGAAACTGAACTCTAAATATCTAGGACTTAAGAGAACATGGAGGATGCCACATGAGCCATGTGTCTTCAGCTTGAGATGTGGCCCATAGGGCACGTGAAGTATCCTGGGAGAAGAGCAGGAGACAGCCCTTGGCTGGTTCATCCCCTTGTCAGAGATGTAGCACGTCGTAGTTTACTTATGACAGAATATCGTCATCCATGCTATGGTTGTTATGAAGACAACACCTTTACACAAAGTTGACAGCATTTTGCACTGAGATGTAAATGGCCATTTAAATTTTTTCTATCAGATGGAGGATTTATGATTCTTCTCCTGGTAAATAACTTCTTAAGTTATTTAAAATTTAAAGACTCACTTTTCTTTAATTACAACAACAAAAGATGTATTCTAAATGTCCTGCCTGTCTCCTGAGGTGACAAGTGATGGTCGTGTACTCCTCAGCGTGTGCATATATTCAATTCATCCTTCGTAGATAATATGATGTTTAGAAAGTAAGTTAAACAGCTGAGTTTTTGGAATAAATTTTTGATGAGAAGGGAACATTTTGAGCATGAGTGGTTGGACACGTTTCAACTGTTTTGTTGTTCTGTTGCAAAAATTAATGAATTTTAATTCTTAAAATTAGGTTTATGCCTGCTTCTTTAAAAAATAAAACTACCAAGCATTAATCACCATGTTAAAACTTTCCCAATGGAAGAGTTTAGAAATGGGATTTTTAACTCTTTTACACACATACACACATGCAAATGTACACAGACATTTATGTATGTTTATTATATATGCTGACAGACATTGGTAGTTATTTCAATAAAGTCTTTGCATAATCAGTGGAAGAGATGAGAAAATGATTAACATGGTTTTATTAAGAATATATGACAATACACTTCTTTACATCTGTTTTTCTTTTGTGCCATCTTTCTCATCTATGGGAAGCATAAAAGCCAAGGATTGAAATAAATTAAAATTAAAACCAATGCTTTAAAAATCTGTATGAAAAAAATAAAACCAAGATTTAAAAAAAAATAGTAAGGCTTATGTAATCATATACTCTCTAACATGTTTACATATTAAGTCTTCTAATTCTATTTTTAAACGAAATAAAGCAACAATCCAAAATTTGTTATTTCATCTTTCATGCACCTTAAAAAAGGTTCTAGTTTTGACCACTTCTCAGACAAGTGTAATGATAATTGGCATGATTTACAGATACACAGATGAAATTTACAAATAAGTAGATTTTCCTACATTGAGGAGTTTGTGATCAAAATTTGTTTTCTTTGGAAGGGGATAGATTATTAAAAACAAATTGGCATTTATGGATTTATACCATGTGTAGGCTTTCAGGAGCTGCGTTCAGACTACTGGGCTAACTCTACTCACATACAACGTAGATTCTCAGAAGAAACCTAGTGACTTCATCTAGGTTTCTCTGGCACACAGGAAATAGAGCTACAAGAATAAAATGTGTGGGGTGTGTGGTAGGAATTGCCAATGCCTTTTAAGCCATAGCTAAACCCTCTCCGTGTGTGTTTAAACCAAATAGTCCAGTGAAAGGGGGAAGAGGAGGGAGAAGAGAGGAGGAAGAGGGGAGTGAGGTGGAGAGGAGTGGTTGTTAAAGCCAAAGATTTGCTTTTTTCTGTTGTGTGGAAAGTGCCTTAGATGTGAGTCTCAGGCTCAAGTCTGCAAACATACTTTTGTCTCACCAAAGACTTTGAAACTCATTTGATTTCTCTGGTCAATTTGTCCTCCCTCATGGGTTTGCTGGAAAAGGGAAGGAAAAAAATCACATAGAGAATGTGGTTTATAAATTCTAAGTGCTGTACACGGGCTCAGGACTGTGTTAACAAAACAACTATCTGATGAAACTGCTATTTGTCCTCTTTTTTGATTGGCGCTCACAGATCTAAAAATAGACCCCTTGGTGTCATGTGTAGAAGATGTCTCTGAATTCTTGCCATTATCTCTGGCGAGGTGACCTGATGTAGTGTGGTTTGACAGAACTGCATGCCTACGGTTTATTGTCTGAGATAGGGATGTATCAATTCCTATGTCCCTGTGTCAGAAGCTCTCCAGGGCCTGTGGGTGCCAGGCCTTGGCCTCAGGAGGTGTTGTTTGTTGTTCTGTTGATATGGTACTGTACTTGATTGTCTTGGAAAGTGCTCACTTTGCAGTTAACTCAATGTGCCCATCAGGTCCTTCTCAAGGCCTGCACTGACCCTTGTAAGTAACACCTGCCTGGCCTTGTCAACATGACCACAGCAGAAGACAGGTATTGTTGGTTCCAATTTGCAGATAAAGACACTGAAGTATACAGACATGTTACTATGGCCAAGTGCTTTAGTTGTAGCCACATTTATATGACATATAATAACTATTAATAATACACATTCACATAAATATGCATTAAAATCAAGCATTATTTTCTACATCTCAGTGGACTTGGTTTCCTGCGTTGCCATAAATGTTATCCTCATCCGAAGGCCTCTGAACATTACTCATATCTTTCTTCCAACAGCACATAGTCCAGATAATTAGTAATTAAATAGGAAGTGGCAAAGACAGGGGAATATTTTGTTCCTAATTATCTGTTTGGTCCTTTTGAGACACTTCGGCAAAGAGAAATACCTTCCTTGTGCAGACATGGAATTTGTATTCCTTTTTTCTTCTTCTTTCTTGCTTTTTTAATTTCCAGCAATATCCCAGGGCCATTTTCTGCTGGGCTCCTGCCAAATTACGGTTATCCCCTTGGAAATCATTTCTTTGCTTTTTCAAGCCTCTCCCACTTTGCACGCCTCTTCTTTAAACTTCATTTTCTGGTATCAGGCCTTTGATGTGCTGCCCATGTCTAGGGGCAAGTTCTGAGGTTCCAGGGGTGAATTTCTGGAAAATGTCCTTTGTTAAAGCAGTGACATGGGTGACTTCCACCGCAAACTCTTGAAATCTCTCCACTCAAGGAGGCTCATAAACAGGGCTGTGTCCCACGCAGGCTACGTCAGGGTCTATCGGGAAGGGTTTGCCAACAAAGGTGATGGGATCTGCTGAGCTTCCTGGCTGCTGGGCCAAGAGGAGAGACAGAAGATGAAGCGAAAGCTTGCTTGCCGTGCCCTGGAAATGCCCATCTAGGGAATATCTTTAAAGCACTAAATGAATCATCTTAAGCACGTGACTTTATTCAAAAATCACAAGTCATGCACCTAAGATGTGTCAAACACACTGGCCAGCAAATATAAAAATGAGTTGTCCTTGATCTTGGTCTGGAAGATCTTATGGGAAGAAATGATCATCAGGTAAAGCACTACCGTTTTATGTGAGGTATTCATGGACCACAGGAGAAATGCATGAGGGGGGGAAACTTCGCTCCTTCTGGGGAGTTTCAGAACCTCTCACTGTGCAGGGAGTTTTAAATGATGATGTGATGGGATTGAGAAGGCCATATGTTAAGGGATTGGGGGAGCGGGGAGCTTTTTGAAGTGGAGAACTGGGAAGCAGTGGATGGTAGAGAGATCATAGGAGTTATGGGGAGCACAGGGAGGAGCAGTGGGGGTCAGGAAATGCTTCTGGAGAAGAAGGCAGGGGTCACAGCACAGAGGACACAGCAGCCAAGTCTCAGTGTCTGAGCTTCACGCTGAATGAATGGAGCTGGAACATATTCTTCTTAGTAAAATATCTCAAGAATGGAAGAAAAAGTATCCAATGTACTCAGCCCTATGAAGCTAATTTATAGCTTTCATATGAAGGCTGTAACCCAATTATAGCACAAGAATATGGGGAAAGGGTCAGGGGAGGGGAGGGGAGGGGTGAGGATGAGCAGAGGGAGGGTAATTGATGGGATCACACCTACAGTGCATCTTAGAAGGATGCAGGTGAAACTTACTAAATGCAGAATACAAATGTCTTCATACAATAACTAAGAAAATGCCATGAAGGCTATGTTAAACAGTTTGATGAAAATGTTTCAGATTG
>CAUYON010106100.1:0-52953 GCA_963573935.1 Arctocebus calabarensis | reverse complement strand
GCCCAACCATGTTCTGGTTGCAGCCATTATTGTTGTTTGGCAGGCCCTGGCTGGATTCGAACCTGCCAGCTTAGGTGTACGTGGCTGGCGCCTTAGCCTGTTGAGCCACAGGCACCGAGCTCATATTGTGAAGGATTTGATTGCCCTCAGTCAGGGCATGAATAAAAGCTTCCTTTACTCAGAGAAAATACACCTTAGCATAAAAACTAGGGCCCTACAGCCTTCATCAGGGTTGAAGAGAGGGAGAAATCTGAGGTTCTCTTATTAGGGGCGTAGGCCTTCAAGTAGGGGACTACTTCATACAGGGTCGACTTATGTTTTCCCCTGGGAATGGATCCATTTTCCCCATAAAACTTAGAAACATATCTGTAATAGTTGTTTTTAAGTCTATGTACTCATTTCAATAATTGCAGAATCTCTGGGTCTGTTTCTACTGACTGCTTTTTCTTTTGGTTACAGATTCTATTTTCCTGCTTCTTGGCAGCCTTCCTAGTTCTTTTATTATGTTCCTGACATTGTATGTTAAAGAACGGCGGTGACATTAGCATTTAGTTTTGTGTTACTTTTTTTATTTTTCTCAGGGAATGCAACCCTTTTCTCTATCTAGTAATTAGAGTGAGGAGCTGGTCATTCATATTTCTTTTAGAGTCAAGTAGAGCTGGGTGTGGGCTACAGCTTTAATTACATGGAATCACATGTGGTTAGCTCAACCTGAGTCACAGCCTTTTTATGTTTTCAGTAGTAGAACTGGGAGACGCTTGGCTACAGGTTCATGTGTTTTTGGTTCATCCTCACATTAATCTCCAAGATAGGACCCAGAATCCAGCCACCACAGGAAAGCATAGGACTAAGCAATTTCTCTCTGCCTGCTAGCCCTACTGCGACTTCCTTGGTAAAGCTCATGGTGGGTGGGAGGTCAGGGGAAGAATTGCTGAGCCTAGTAATTTGGCCCAGCTCCGGAGGCTTTTTCAGACTCTAATTTATCTTGAGAGCCTATTTTGGGCCAAGACTCAGCTTATTTCCCCTTTACCCAGACCAGGAAGCCAACCAGCTAAGGAGGTGTGCTGGCTCTCTGCTCGCTTGTAAGGGCTCTTTCTCTCTGGAAGTCATTCAGTCAAGGCTTCCTTGTATGAATACCACCCTTGCCAGACCCATCAGTAACTTGCTTTTTTTTTTGTTTTTTGCTGTTTCCATGGAAGAGAAGGTATTTCACATCTTTTTCCATCCTGCCCCAAAGCAGACACCCCCCAAACCTGTTATTTACCATTATTTTAAACTGTTTTCCGAACAAGAAAAAAAAACAAAAAGATTGGAAAATCAGATTTGTGCAGGACAAAAAATATATAATGTATTTATAAGAGCAGGTAGAAGGACTTATAAATTAGTAAAGTTAGAACAAGTTAAGAAGTTTTTATAGGTAATACTAAGCATGAACAAAAAGTACTATATTAATTATTTTGCTTTAATGATTCTACAGGTCCTCTTTGACAACCAAGGGAGCAAACCCACCCACAGCTCTCCAGAGGTCTGCAAAGTCGTTACCTTTCTGCAGTTTTCTAACCCCATTTAAACAGATTAGCTTGTAAATGGCAGTAATCTGCTTTGTCCTTTAGAAAAATGGTTTTATATAAATTTCACACTGGTTTTTGAATTTTTTTCTCTAATTAAGATTCTGGTAGTGAATTCAATAAAAAGCCTTGGCATAGTATCAGAGACTGGCAATTTTGACCCCCAAATCACATTTTCATGTCTTCATAGCCACTTATCTTCTTCCACAGGTATCTCTGTCTATGAGTGCTGACATATACAGTAAGATGCCGTAGGCTGGGCAGCTTAAACAACACAAATTTATTTCTTCACAGTTCTGGAGGCTAGAAGTCCAAGTCCAAGTTCTGGCTGGTTCAGTTTCTGGTGAGGTCTCTATTGGCTCACAGACACTACTTTCTCCCTGAGTCCTCCCATGGCCTCTCTGTGGGGGATGGGAGAGAGAAGGAGGAAGTGGCAGGGGGGGAGGGGCAGAGGGAGAGAGCCATCTAGGGTCTCTTCTTATAAGGATGCTAACCCTACCGGATCAGGGCCCACCCCATTGACCTCACCAACTCTAATTACCTCCATAAAGGCCCTGCCTCCAAATTCAGCCATACTGGGTAAGGCTTCAACATATGAAGTTGTGGGGAGACAAAAATACTTAGCCTGTGACAAAGGTATTTAGATATTACACTGTGTGGTTCTTGATGTAACTCTTTTCCCATTTTTCCATAATCTTTCTCTTTCTCTCTTTCATACAAACATCCACATTTCTATATACAGAGTGTTGTGGAAAATACCTATTATTGCGTTAACAAAGGTGATCAGCACATTCATCACCTCTAAGTTCCCACAGGCCCCCCCCCCTTTCTTTCAGCAAGAACACTTAACATGAAATCTACCCTCTTGGTTTTTTAAAACTTTTTTTGAGGTATAGTTGTCATATAAAAAGCTGCAATCCAAACAGGAGCTGGTCATGGTTGGCTCCCGAATGGTTGGTCGCAGGGGAGATGGGAGGAATTGACCATCTCTTGAAGGAAGAAACAACGGAATTTTTTTTTTTTTCTGAGACAGAGTCTCAAGCAGTCGTTCTGGGTAGAGCTGTGATGTCACACCTCACAGCAACCTCAAACTCTTGAGCTTAAGTGATTCTCTTGCCTCAGCCTCCCAAGTGGCTGGGACTACAGGCGCCGGCCACACTGCCCGGCTATTTTTTTTTGTTGCAGTTGCATTGTTGGTCTTTTTTTCTTTAGCTGGCCCAGAGCCCAGTTCAAACCCACCACCCTCAGTGCATGTGGCTGGCGCCCTGCCAACTGAGCTACAGGCGACACCCAGAAACAACAGCATTTGATGGCACAGTGGAGATAAGTTGTGACTCAAGGAGAAGGATCAATGGTGACTCCAGAGGTTTTGGACTGAGCAAATAGAATCTGAAGAATCTGGGTGCCATTAACTGAGATGGGGAAGTTGTGGTAACTGACATAATTGGTGAACATGCTGGTTCTGTACAGAGGAAAAATAACCCATGGACCAGTTCTAATTTGCATGAAGTGTTTGTGACTAAGGTTATTTTTTTGGTTTTGTTTTGTTCATACTTCTAAGACTATGGAGAAACAGTTACTAAGTTTTTTTGCTTTTGTTTCTTAACAAACATTTAATTGAGCCTGTGATGTGCTAGGCTTTGTGTGGATACTTGGAATCCAAGAATGTCATAATTTGAACCAACAGAATTACGGGAATAGAATGAACCCTAACTGGGAACTTGCAGGCATGAGAATAAAACTGCCTTAATGGGAGACTCGCTTGGAAACGAGGAATCCTGCTCTAATTTTCTAAAACCAATTGAGTAACCGCCCTGTTACTAGCTGTGTGGTCTTGGGCACGTTTAAACTTTCTTTCTGGACCATAGTTTTCAAGCATAATGGATATTTAGTAATTATTATTAATGATTTCTTTCTTCCCTTGTACTTGAGAACTGTAAATTGCCCCCAAGTATAAAACTCAGGCCTTACTTGTCTATAAAGAAAATGAGGGAAAATTCGGATTGACTGCCTCGCTACTCTGTGTGGATGATTTGATCCCTTCTGATGGGAGCTGGGCCCTGCCCCTGCAGCCTGGTCCTCGGTCAGGGCCCGCTTCAGTCCACCCCACCTCACAACGGAGGCACCTGAGGGCCTGAGGCGCTGAGGGCCCTGCAGCTCTGCCCTTGCACAGTCACACACAGACAGAGCACTTGCTACCAGGTCCCCTGCCGGTCAAGGTCTGACCATGAACTGAAGGCTGGGGACACTCAGAGACCCCCCCTGCAGCCCCAGAGTCAAAGCTCAGAGGGGAGTGTACTGGCCTGTTCAAAGGGCTCACTCCCCGCAGGGCCTCTGGGAGGGGGACAGGGAACAGAGGGAGCCGTGTGGGGTCTCTTCTCCACTCAGATGACACTGTGGAGAATCTACTGTGAGCCTCTCGCTGTCTGAGGTCCTGAAGATACTAAGGCAACAAGAGAGGCAGAAACCTGCCCTCGTGGGACTTATTTGCTATCAGAAGGCCCCAATAATAAACAACACATATCTATAAATGTTATAAGCATTAGTCACAAATGCTAAGTGACAAGAAGCAGCCGCATTGTCACACACGGGACAAAAGGGCTGAGAAGGACTGTCTGTCAGGACCACAACCTTTCAAGGACACTCCCCCTTCCACGTCACACGTCAGAGCTCAGGCCTTCCCAGCAGAAGGGAAAGAGCATAGTTTTGGTGGACAAATAGATCTCTTCCAAGGTTCAATTACATGTACACATATATGTTGTTAATTTTTTTTTTTTTAGACAGAGCCTCAAGCTGTCACCCTGGGTAGAGTGCTGTGGCATCACAGTTCACAGCAACCTCCAATTCCTGGGCTCAAGCGAGTCTCCTGCCTCTGCCTCCCAAGTAGCTGGGACCACAGGCGCCCGCCACAACGCCCGGCCATTTTTTGGTTGCAGCCGTCATTGTTGTTTGACGGCCTGGGCTGGATTCGAACCCGCCAGCTCAGGTGTACGTGGCTGGCGCCTTAGCCCGTTGAGCCACGGGCGCCGAGCCTGTAAATTGTTTCTTAATAGAATCATCCCTGTGGATGGCTGTGAGACATATTACACATTTAAAGGGTTTGGAAGTGTCTGCATTTCAGGATTTTCACTGCCACAGGACTGTACATTTCTTTCACATTTGAGAGTATGGACTTGATTCAGTTCTTTTCATAGTTGGTAAAGTTTGAAATAACGGTAATCAAAAATTGAGTCCCCATTCACTTTGCAGTGTCTGTATTTGAACTCTTTGGTAAAAATAGACTAGTACTCAGAAGCCGGGCAGGAAGGAAGGCTGGGAAGTTATCCTCTGTCTTTTTCTCTCTGTGGTGGCTGAAGGTTTTCATGTACTTTTAAGAGGGCATGCTAAACCCAGTGAGGCAGTGAGTGTAATTGTGTAAAGTGTACTTTTATTGTCTGTTCGTCAAAATTGTCTAGATGTATTTTTATATCTAACCTGGTATTTTGTGTGAGCTGGACTTTTGCTGCTGATACATGTAGGAACCGTAGTTAATGCAGTTTCCTACCCCTCTGGCAGCACAAACAGGTCTAACCATTTGGGAACGTGATTTGCTGAGTGTCTAAATAACTCCAGGAGATTGTACACTCTTGATTCAGAATTCTACCACGCAACCCTATCTGAGGAAGTCATTTTAAATATGGAAGAAAGCATCACAGACAACCCATTTATTGCACCTTTAAATATAAAAGTTGTAAACAGTTTCACTGTCCTAATCCAAGTTAGGAAAAAAACTACTCACAAGGTCCAGTTTAATCACTCAGTCTTCAGGGTAGTAGCTGCTGCTGACAGGTGTTGCGTGCCCGCACTGCGCTGTGCCCTATCTTCTCACTCACCTTCACAGCTGTGTCGAGGCCATGCCAGGTGACACAGCTGGAACTGACACAGCTGGAACGTGGTGGAGCTGCCGCTCTCAGTGCCTGAAGCAGCCCACCAGCCAGGTCATTGAGGAAGGGCAGCACTTTGTGATGCTGGTGAAATAAAGAGGCAGACTGGGTTTCCAGAGTGCATTTCAGCTGCGTGTTAAACACTGTGCACAGGAAACAAGGTGGGGAACGTCTCCCAAATGATGTTGGGGATCGTGTTGGGTGGTGAGATTTGTGTTATTTTTATTTTTACATTTACTTTCCTGTGTTTTCTCAAAGGCATGTATTATTTTATACTAAAGAAAACAAACAAAAGCATAACATGTTACCCTTAATGGAAGATTCCTTATTATAAGAGTGCTATGTCTTGACGTCACATGATTCTGGATGATGAAGTAGTAGGAGAAGGAGAAGTGTGTCCTCAGCCTCTTCTCTGGAATGTTCTAAAATACAGCTGAAACATAATTGTTGGGTCAAAATAGACTGAGTATAAGGAGTCAAGTATACAACAGGGCATGATTTGTAAAAACATAGGATTTAAATTTCATAATATCCTAATAAATGCGTACATTATGTGGAACAACTTAGTTATGTTCTCCTTTGTTTAAACTTTTAACTCTTTTTTTTTTTTTTTAAGACAGTCTCACTTTGTCGCCCTTGGTAGAGTGCTGTGGCGTCACAGCTCACAGCAACCTCCAGCTCCCTGGCTTATGCGGTTCTCTTGCCTCAGTCTCCCAATAGCCGCCATAACACCTGGCTATTTTTTTGTTGCAGTTTGGCTGGGGCCACGTTCAAACCCACCACCCTTAGTATGTGGGGCCGATACCCTACTCACTGTGGCACCGCCAAATAAATATAAACTAAGTGATATGTTTTGCTTGACGTGGAAACTGTTCACTGCATGCAGTGTTGTCATTTTCTTACCTGTGTTTATAATGATACCACCAGCCTTAAGCATTTGAATAAAAAAAATAGAAGTAACGTAGAGAAAAATAACACACACAGTAAAAGCTGATCTAGTCACAGTCTGTTGTTTGGAAAAGCAAGTTGTTAAATAATTTGTACATTATATAAGCAGACTTTTTTGTTTTATTTACACTTTTGAAAACAGACTAGAAGGATATTATCTCAGTATGAATAGTAGGAGGTAACAGTGGCTGGGTTCTGGGTGTTCTCAAGGAAATAAAAAGTAGCCTGTCTCTGTCAGACAAGTTGGCGGAGTCAGCTTGTTTAACAGAGGACTTTATTTCCACCCGATGTCAGAAAGCCTGGGAGGGAGCGGCTGGGAGTAAAAGTGTGTGCCCTCGGGAGGAGGAATTGGAGTCCTGGTGTGGTACTGGGCCATGTTTTCCCTCCCTGGTGGGGGCTTCTGAGGTGGGATGGCAGGTCAGGAATCTGGGAGACTGCTTCAGGCCTCTGCTGTGTTTCACTGACTTGAGCGTCTGGAGGGCCCCTGTCCACACTCCCTCCCATGATGCATTAAAACAATTTATGGAAATTTCCAGACAGACACTGAAGTAGGGACAGGAGTTGAGTTAAACACATCAGCCCTGAGTCTTTCTTGTTTCATCTGTCCCTCCACCCTTCTGTGCCCCCCTTACTAGAGCATTTTAAAGCAGATTCTTTTTTTTTGAGACAGAGCCTCAAGCTGTCACAGAGTGTCGTGGCATTACAGCTCACAGCAACCTCCAATTCCTGGGCTCAAGCGAGTCTCCTGCCTCTGCCTCCCAAGTAGCTGGGACTACAGGTGCCCGCCACAACGCCGGGCCATTTTTGTTTTGGTTGCAGCAGTCATTGTTGTTTGGCGGGCCCAGGCTGGATTCAAACCCGTCAGCTCAGGTGTACGTGGCTGGCGCCTTAGCTCGCTGAGCCACAGGCCCCGAGCCTAAAGCAGATTCTTATGGTACTTTTTACCATACAAAGTATTCCTCTACTGGATTGCCTGCCTTTCCTTAAAGGTCAAGGGCTGGTTTGCATCCCTTTCATCATCACATTCCCAACAGTGCTTGTCACTTAAGTGTTCAATAAATATTTATTGAAACATAGAGTAATTTCATTCCATAGCTTGATAGAGAGATGGGTTTTATTCCATAGGCCTCATAGAAGTCGAGAGTGTCTTTCCTACCTTAACTGACCTGCACATAGTGTGTGCATATTTGGGGTGTTGCTCACGCTGGTAGTGGTTAAGGGTGGGTGTAGCGGAGGTGGGTCTGTGTGTAATTTGCCCTCAGAAAAAGTAGGATGATTAGTTATAGCCATAGTTTAGTCTGAACTTGTAAGCACAAAAATAATGAAAAGTAAATCTTCCCCAAAGAATTTTTTTTTATTTGCTTTGACGCATAGAGGCAGCTGAAATCAGACAGCCCTGGTTTGAAGCCCACATCTGTCCCTTCTCTGTTGCTGTTCATATCCTCTCTGGACCTCACTTCTTCGTAAGTGAAATGTAGTAACTAGGCACAGGGAGGTTTTTAAATACAATTTTAAATAAGGTCCTGGCACACAGTAGACATTCCACAGATACCATATGGATTCTGTCATCTGTAAAATGGGAACATTTACTATGCCTCCCTTAGGGTGGTTGTGACGATCAAATGGGATGGTCTGTGAAAAGTGCTTAGACTTGGGTCTGGAGCAAGACCCAACCCCTCCCCTCCCCTCCCCTCCTATGAGAGCTCATTTAAAGATCTTGTGTTTCCAGAGGCCTGGCTTCTTTCTCTGTCTAATCTACCCTGTTCCTCCCTTTCCATAGAGGTGAACATTTAACCATTGTTATTATTTTGGCTTATCCTTTCATCATTTCTTTTTGAAGATTTAAAATTACATACTTTCTATGCATGTGCACACACAGTAATGTCCTCTTTTTTACATAACGGTAGCGTGCTGTATGCATACGCTGCACCTTTTTTTTTTTTAATTTACTGTAACCTGGAGACTATTCTCTGGTTTTATAAAGCTATTGTCTTCATTCCTTGTATGGTTGCACGGTACTCCAGTTTTTGAAGGCATCATAGTTTATTCAACCATTTGCCTGTTGGTGGACTTGGGTTATTTTATTCTTTTGCTATAATGATTGCAGCAAATAGCCTTCCACGAACCTTATTTTGTGTTTTGCCAGGGGCTTGGGGGTCCTTTCCCAGGAGTGGGCTTGCTGATCATGGATGAGTACGTGAATAATCTTGCTGGATTTTGCCAAAGGCCTGCACTCAGACCCTCCCATTCTGCACTCCTGCCAATGTGGTTGGGTGCCTATCTCCCCACAGCCTTGCCAACACACTCTGTTACCACTTCGGAAGTTTTGTCAGTTTGATGGTGAGAATAGCGTTCTGTTTTAGTTTTGTTTTTTTCTTATCAGCTAGCTTGCATATCTTTTCATGTGTGTAGGGATCATTTATATTTCTTTTTCTGGGAAATGTTTGTTCAGATTTTTCATCCCCCCCCCCCCCTTTTTTTAACCATATTGTTAGTGTGTTCTCAGTTTTTAGAAGTCCTTTCTAGATTAGGGTTATTACTCCTTTATGGCATTTTGTAAAACTTCCCAAGGCATTGGGGAAATTATGGTAAATATTACCACCTGAATACTCCCATCTCTGGGCACTCTTGGTCTGGTGAGGAAGACAGCCTTATGATGGAGTTCAGGTACTTAGAAAGCAGACGACTGGTTCTGGCTGGGGGAGTCTGGAAAGGCTTTCCAGAGGTGGTGGGGGCCATTTGACTTGGGTCTTGACTAGTAGAAGAGGAACCGAGACTTTCCAGCAGAGGAAAAAGTATGTTCAAAAGTATGGACATGTGAAGGAGTCAGTCATGTTTGGGTTAGATGGTTGTGAGCAGAGATGAAAAAGCCTTGGGAGGGGTAAGAAGAGTCCTGTGGGCCATGGGAAGCCTTCCAGAAGACACAGCAAGGAGAGGTGTATGAGGGCCCCAGCCTTCAGATCCAATGCTTTTTCTAGTCCCTTGGGGAACTTTAAGCACTGGGGACCCCTGGGCCCTCCCCTGCTGATTCTGATTTCACTGGTAGGATGGGGTCTATGGTCAGTGCTTCTCAAAGCTTGCCAGGTAATTATAGCTGCAGGCGAAGTTGAGATAACTGTGGGAGCAGGTGCCTGGTCTCTTGGCAGAAATTCATGTTCTCAGGCTTTAGGGGGTTGGAAATGGAGCAGCAACCTGCTTTTTATATATTCATTTGTCTTTATTTTTTTTTTTTAGTAATTGCCATTTTTATTTTATTTTATTTTATTTTTTGAGACAAGAGCCTCAAGCTGTCACCCTGGATAGAGTGCTGTGGCATCACAGCTCACAGCAACGTCCAATTCCTGGGCTCAAGCGAGTCTCTTGCCTCTGCCTCCCAAGTAGCTGGGACCACCGGCGCCCGCCACAACGCCCGGCCATTTTTTGGTTGCAGCCGTCATTGTTGTTTGGCGGGCCCGGGCTGGATTCGAACCCACGAGCTCAGGTGTACGTGGCTGGCGCCTTAGCCCGCTGAGCCACAGGCGCCGAGCCCCTAATTAGCATTTTTAACAAGCATTCCAAGGGTTCTGATGTGAGTGGTCTGGGTATCACTTAGACAGAGACAGGACAATGTAAGCCTGAGGCAGGATGTGAACTAAGGTAATCACAGAGGGGTGAAGAAGAGGGGCCGTCTCAGGAGGTGTTTAACAGGTCAGATCAGTGATAGTGGGCAGCCAATTAGCAATGAGAAGTAGAGGAACAGGGAGCACCTCTGACGGTATTAAGAGAGGAGGAGTTTGAATAAGGGGTCATTGAAGACAGCTGCATTTCCAGTGTGGACACTGGGACCCCAGAGACAGTGGCATTCAGTACTATTAGAGTAGATGCCTGACAGAGCAGCCACCCTGTCATTACCTGTAGGAAAACGGGTGGTTGCTTGTTGATGTTACTGAGACAGCAGTTGCTACCTCATGGCCACAATATAGCTGCTGCAGCACTAGATCTTGTATCTGTGTTCAAAGCAAAAAGGAGAAAAGGGAGAGTAGAGGCCACATGTGTTCCCAAATAGCAGCAAAGCAACTCATCCACTTCCCTGCCTCCAATAAGACTTTCCTTTGGATCTCTTTGACTAGGACAGAGAAAGTGGGGATTAGCACTGTGATGAAAGGCCACCTGGGTAACCCCCCCCCCATTCAGAATTGAGGTCCTCTTAGCAACAAGGGGAGAGAGTCACTGTAGGGTGTATTGACAGTGTCTGCCACACTGTGGGGAGAGGTGCCCCTGCTTTGAGGGAAAGTGTGTGTGGACTTCAGATGGAGGGCAGATCCAGGGGCAGCTTTGTTGGGGATTTGGGCATTTCACTTTGGGGTCACTCTGTGGCCTTTCTGATTTGGTCCTTCCACACTTTAGTGGGGGCAAGAATGAGGCCTCTCCCCTCCTCTCAGTGGAGCCTTTAAGGACATGGAGTTTGGGACATGGTCACTTTTAATCTTGGAGGTAGTGTGTTGGAGGAGGAAAACCAGGGTTGGTGTAAAGGGGAAATTGGGCATTCTCAGTTGTTCTTTCCCTGTGAGTTGGTGTTTGGGGGGGTCTGTAGAAAACCTCTGTTGGGTTCTGTTCCATCAACGTGCCAGCATCGGACGTGGGCCCTGGCTCTGCAGCACTGACGGGCCGCCTCAGCTTGCCTGCCCTCCTGCTGATCCTTGGTGAGCTATGTAAAAAGCACTGCTTTGTGGCCCTAGGTGGGCACACGTGCACATTCGGGCAGGAGTGATGGGATCAGGGGGCAGGTGGGGCGTGGTAAATTGGAGGTAGTTCTGCGTCAGGATGGATTTGTGTTTTGAATAGATGACGGAATTTACCTCTGCCTAATTGATTTAAATTGGTTATCAGCGGACTTTTATGCTGACATTTCATCTTGCCAGCAAGTATTATTGGCCTGGCTCTCTAGGTCCTAAGTTTGAATCCTAGGTATATCATTTATTAGCTGTGTGCCCTTGAGTGAATTATTTGATTCTTCTGGCCCTCAAGTTTCTAATCTGTAAAATGGAACATTACAACTTTTTTCCAAACTTGGCATGAGGATTTAAAGGTAAAAATGGCTCATATGTGGTTAGTAGATAAGGTGTATATTAGGTTAGCATTTAATAACCTGCATGACTTTGAATATATTATATACATGCCTTAACGTTTTGTGAAATAAATTTTCTGTTTATTTCCTGTTTATGAATTATGATATTCATAAACTGTGGAGAAGATGCTTCCAGATAGGAGTAAAGAGGGCAGGGATTCCTTTTATGATCCGTTATTAGCTATTTAACCTTGGAAATGTTTCTCAGTCTCTCTGTTGACCAGTTTTGTTTTTTGAAGTATTAGTATCTGTCTCAGAGATGACAAGTGTTCTATTCAAAAAGCGAATACATATTGAAATGCTTACCAAACTTTAGTAATCAGTTGATAGTAATAACTTTTACTAGGTTTTTCCCACTGAAACATTTTAATAGTTCTTTTATGTATTAATTTCTTATGATAATCTCACATTTTTTGACTTTGGGAATTTAGATGGTGTTGTCTAGTACAGCTTTAGGTAAATTTTTTTGTTGGAGGACTGAAAAGGTTTAAGGACATGATTGCTGGCTGAGGTTAGCATTTGGCTCATTTCCACTCCTTTTTTCTTTCTTTCTTTTTTTTTTTTCTTTTTAGAGATAGTCTGGCTTTATCGCCCTCGGTAGAGTGCTGTGGCATCACAGCTCACAGCAACCTCCAACTCCTGGGCTTAGTAGGCGATTGTCTTGCCTCAGCTCCTGAGTAGCTGGGGCTACAGGTGTTTCCTTGATTCTTTTTGTTAGTTGGCTACTTGGTGGTGGTTTTTTGTTTGTTTCTTTTACCAGGTAAATGTGGAAATTCTTACACATAGATGTACAGGACACTAATAGCCTGAGAGTCGTCTTCTATATTTTATTGATTAACTTTACTTGTCCATTTCTCGAATAAAATAATGCATGCAGTATTGGTGTAGGTTGTGAAGCACAGTCATGAACTGTGCACGTTTGCGCACGTTTGCTCATGTGCCCCCAGCAGAGCACCAGGCTGTCACTCGGGGCTCTGCATCCTCTCGAGTATAGGTGCCGTTTGTCTTACTCTCCTGGTGAATGGCAGTCCATGCCTTCTGCTGACTTCCTCTCTGATGGCTTTTCCCCCTTTTTTATTGTTCACAGGAGCCTTCCTATATTCTGGTTACTCTGGCTATTGGTGGTAGTGCACATATTTCTCTCAGGCTTTTTTTTTCCTATTTAACATATCTGTGAGGCTCAGCGCCTGTGGCTTAACAGGCTAAGGTGCCAGCCATGCACACCTGAGCTGGCGGGTTTGTATCCAGCCCGGGACCGCCAAACAACAAGGACGACTGCAACCAAAAAATGGCCGGGCGTTGTGGCGGGCGCCCGTAGTCCCAGCTACTTGGGAGGCGGAGGCAAGAGACTCGCTTGAGCCCAGGAATTGGAGGTTGCTGTGAGCTGTGATGCCACAGCACTCTCTCCAGGGTGATAGCTTGAGGCTCTGTCTCAAAAAACAAACAAACAAACAAACAAAACAATAAAGTATCTGTGATGAGCAGAAGTTCTCAGTTGTAATATAGTTGAGATTAGCAGTCATATTTTATGTTTAGTAGTTTTTTCTAATTAAGAAACTTTTTCCAATTCCAAAGCCATAAAGAGATTCTCCTATATTGTTCTTTGAAAGTTTTAAAGTTTTGCCTCTTGTATCACATCTGGAATCCCACTAGAGCTTGTGTGTGGGGGGGGTGTAGGGAGGGGGCCAGTTGTTTCTCCTCTTGGTTCCCCGGTTGTCTTGGCCCCCTCTCCTGCCCTGGTCTGGTCCCCCACCTCTGTCAACAGGTTGAGCTTCCAAATCTCCCAGGTCTGCTTGGAGCGATCTTTGATCTCCACATTCCACTTCTAGCTCTGAGGAATAGTTGAGGACAAATGTAGATGTTTAGTTGCAGAACATTCTCTGAGACCTTGTTGATAGTATTGAGAATGTGGAATCATTTTACTGTCGCGGCAGTGGGAAGCAGTTGAGTGACGCAGACAAGGCACATCAGTGCGGTGAAATACTCTGTAGCTGACAGCGCGTGTTCACAGTGGATGTATGTTGACAGTATATTATGGCAAAAAATAGCAAGTTAAAGTCTGGTATGTACTGTATGATTCCATGTTTTTAAAAAGTTAAGACACTTTTTAGGTAAAGTTAACTAAAGTTAACTGAGTAGTTATCTAAGTAAAAGTTAGATAACTTTTTAGATAAACCCTCTATCATGTTGCTTCGTCCTGTCCATGTTATACTCCAGTGGTTTGGTCTGACTTTGGCCTCTTCTTTTGGGAGGGCCCTCAGGGACCTCCTGTGGCCGCCTTGTCTGGTCTCTTCCCATGTCTCATTTGTGACCTTGTTGCTATGTTCCACATCACTGCCATGGGCTTCTCAAAACCCTCTCATTTCACCTGGGTTTCTACCACTCTTCACATTCTTCTTCCTGGCCTCCTCTCCTCCTTTCTGCCCCTGAGATGGGTGTCCCTGGGTCCCCGCTTCCCTGGGCATCCTTGTACCTCCTGCCTTCTCGAGGGGACCTCAGTGAGGCATCTGCATAGACCTCCTCTCACACCACAGACCCACAGGGCTGGGCTATCAGCTCACACCAAATGCCCTGTTGTGCGAGGCCTGCAGGTTCTGCATCCCCCACCCCAGAGTTTCTGTCCTGCCTCCTTGTCTTTGACTCCCCCATCCATTGCCCCATCTTTGTCCCAAAGATCTCTCAAACCTGTGTCCAATCTCTCCCCTCATACTCTTGCCTTACAAGATAAGTTAACACCAATAAGTTTCTGGAGTGTTTTGCCTGCCTGTAAAGTTTCACCCCTCTCCCTTTCTTTCTAAAGTGTGTTTCTAAGCCATCACTCCCTGATTTGGGTCCCCCATAACCTATATGATGAAGTCCAGACAGTGATTGGGGCATACACTCCCCCTTTCCTGCCCCAACAGGGGTGTGTTTCTGGCCTGAGGGGCAGCTGTGGACCTTCTGCCTGCTCTGTCTTCTGAAGACCTGCCATGGGCAGTCTCCCTCAGTCTCCTGTGCACTGTGCCCCAGCACATGCCCTTGGGTGCCAGTCCACCTTCCTCTTATTTGAGCTCCTGTCTTTATCGCTGTCAGAGCCCAGTATAGTGCCTGGCACCTAGCGATGTGGCTGCGCATGTGAGGAAGGGAAGAGTGGGCAGCCTCACCCTGTGACTGGCCCCTTGCAGGCAGAGAATGCTTGGTGGATGGGTGGGTGTATGCCCGGGCTCAAGGGCGCTTGTTCTGGACTTCCTGTGCCCCCTGGTTTGAAGCATATTTTTCAGGGGACATTTCTAGAGCTGTATTATTATTATTATTATTATTTTTGGCAGTTTTTGGTTGGGGCTGGATTTGAACCTGCCACCTCCGGCATATGGGGCTGGCGTCCTACTGCTTTGAGCCACAGGCACCGCCTTAGAGCTGTCGTATTCTTTTTTGAGACTGAGTCTCATTTTGTTTCCCTTGGTAGAGTCCCATGGTGTCACAGCTCACAGCAACCTCAAACTCTTGGACTCAAGTGATTCTCTTGCCTCAGCCTCCTGAGTAGCTGGGACTACAGGCACCCGCCACAATATCTGGCTATTTTTAGAGATGGGGTCTCGCTCTTGCTCAGTCTGGTCTTGAACCCATGAACTCAGGCAATCCACCCACCTCAGCCTCCCAGAGTGCCAGGATTACAGGTGTGCGCCCCTGCGCCTGGCCAAGCTGTCTTACTCTTAAGCAGAGATCACTGTAGACTTGTGTTTCCCCATAGCAAGTGGGAGTAGCAGTCTTGGCCTGTGGGCCGGGCTCGTGTCAGGCCTGTCAGTGGGTGGCCATGGCGGGGCCATAGTTAGGCTCAGGCTTGCTGCTTTTTGCTGGGCTTCCTCCCTGAGTCTGGCACTGGGATTTGTGTCCTGCTTGTGTTTGTTGGCAGGTGAGCGTTAGTGTTTACACTTGCTGCTCTTCGGCTGCCGCGCATTTTCTCAGTGCCCACGTGTGTTACAGATTTGTCTTTGATCTTGATGAGGGGTGCCTAGAAGGCATGTATGACTGGCCCTGTGTCCGTGCACAGAACCTGCAGTGTGCCTGGGAGCCGTGCTGCGTCTGGATCTCCGTCCTGGTTCTGCTCTGTGGGTAAGGAGGGGCCTTGCCAGCCGAGCAGCGTTTCCTGTGGGTGCCTTTCACAGGCTGCCAAATGCAAAAACACAGCGGATTATTTAGGAGTCTTATTTTCTTGACCACTTTTAGTTCATTGCTTTTGACACAGTGTTTAAAAATATTCTGCAGCATATCTGTAGTATCCCTGAGCAGCAAATCAGGAGAAGAAATGCAGTTTCTGAGAAAGCTTCAAAGAAATAATGGTCTTTATCTTTTCCCCAGCCTTTTCCGCTGAAACCCACCAGAGTCTTTTTCTGAGCATTTGGGTTCTATAAATAGAGCAGCAGCTCTCCTTGGGCAGCCCAAGATCAGTCTCTCATCCGCCTTCTGAAGTGAGTGTGTGTGTGTGTGTGTGAGAGATGTAGTAGGCTGTGTTTTAATTTTGCTTTTTCTTTTATGTATGAGATGGGTAGTAGGAGATGCAAGAAAAAGTACTCTAGCATCTGTCCTTTAAAGATAACTTATAACTTTTCTGGGTTTTGGCTTGTTGTTTTTTTTTTTTATACAATTGAGACAGAGGCAGAGCGATGACTCCCCCTGTGGAGGTAAGGAAGGTAAATGGGGTGAGGACAGGTGTGTTCTGAGAGTCCTTAGAGGTCCACATAGAAAAGGTCTCATGGAGTTTGTCTTAGGCTTCTGTGGACGGCGTTGTGTGTTTAGATGTATTTGAAATGAGTATCATCTACTTGGACTTGATATTCACAAACAAACCTATTACCAGGCCGTTCCATGTTGCTGATTGGTTTATGTACCAGCTGCCAGGATTATCCTTGGGGGCGTGCGGTGTGCTGCCTGCCTGGGCACTGTCCTGCCCGTGTGTTTGCTGATGGTGTGGGGCTGGGGGCTTTCTGCAGCCTTTGTCTCCATTTCACTCCCTCCTCTGTCATGAAGTGGCTGATGGGGGTTCCTGATGGTGGTCTTCTGCTCTTGCGTTCTGATAGGTTTGAGTGACATGAGGTTTCTGTGTTTTGTTCTTGGCTGGTTTTATCTTAGGTAGTTTTAAGTGGCCACAGATACCTAAGTACTTCGTGCTTGTACTATTTTAAAACATTACTAAATGTGTAAAGCCATATGCGATTAGGTAATTACATTAAGGTTTCTGTGAACCAACATGTTTATCCTTGAATAGAATGTTATACAAGTAAGTTCTCCCTCCATTTCCATCCTGAGATTCCCTGTGGAATGGCCTTTGCCTTTTCTGTTAGATAGGGTGTAAGAAAGTGTGCAGATGCCCAGAGCCAGGCTCTTGTTTTCATGTGTATTATCGGTTTGTTTTGCCTATGTTAGTGGCTCAGAGTGTTTCGGAGTATCTCATGCCCAAAGAGTTCCTTGAGCATGCTACTCGGGAGGCTGAGGCAAGAGAATCACCTAAGCCCAAGAGCTGGAGGTTGCTATGAGCTGTGACACCACAGCACTCTACTGGGGGTGACAAGATGAGACTCTGTCTCTTAAAAAAAAGTTCCTTGAGCATTTGATTTCTGAATGGTGAGGGGCTCACCATCCCATTAGGAGTTTGGTCCATAGGGCACAAGAGGAGGGGACAGCTGGGCCTCCTCCACTCTTAGCTTAGATTGAGCCAAGGCACTATGTCCACTTCTGAATTCTCTGAGGAGCACATCTCCTGTCGTGGGTTGGACCCATCAGATCACGGGGGTCCTTGGTCTATAAGAGGTGTAGGGGGCTGCAGAGGGCACAGGCCTGGAACTGCGCTGAACCCCAGAACCCAAGAGCAACTGAACCCAAGAACAACTGATTCTTCTTTGGCAGTAGAATCCTGAGAAATGGCAGGAAGCCAGAGAACACAGAGACTGGGCCAGGAATAGCTGAAAAATAGCAAATGCAAAAGTTGGAGAATGCACTGGCATCCCAGCTATCCTCCCAGCTGCTGTTTACTGCTGTGGGCCTGCCAGCCTCCGTGTCCCCTTCTGCTCATGTGCTGGGCATGTCTGGAGCACACCTGGGGCCCTCTGACCCCCTGCCCCACACAGGCACCCACCCTCTGGAGAGAACTGGTCAGCGCATCCCTCCCCCTGGCAGTGTACTCAGCCTGTCCATAGGTCAAGGTCTGGCCAGAGTGTGAGAAGGATTCTCTGTTGAGATCTGAGTGTGCATTGGCGGCAGCGGGGTGCATTTCTGCTGGAGGAGTGGACAGGTACCTTGCAGATGCAAGTTCATGGGTATGTTTCTGTACTTTCAGACCATCATCAAAGAGGGGATGCTGACCAAACAGAACAATTCATTCCAACGATCAAAAAGGAGATACTTTAAGCTTCGAGGGCGGACGCTGTACTATGCCAAAACTGCGAAGGTAAGGCGGGGGCAAGCATACCGGGGTGTCCCAGGAGCCCCAGGGGGTGCTTGAGAAGAGCTTCTCTTCTCAGGTCTGTGATTTCCAGCTAGATTTGTAGCATTCTAGACTGTCAGGTTTTATTTGTCTCAAAACGTGTTTTATTTCTTATAAAAATTAATGTTTTATTCATTTACCTTTTTTTTTTTTTTTTTTTTAAGGAAAAAAGGGTCACAGACATAACCACAAGCTTTCTTTTAAAACAGCGGTTCTCAACCTGTAGGTCGCTGTATTAAAGGGCCACGGCATTAGAAAGGTTGAGAACCACTGTTTTAGAAGGATGGAGGATCAAGGATCACAGGCTTAGGAATCTCTTTATTATGGACTAAAAGTGTTTTGAAATGTGTGAACAGAAATGTGAAATTCTTTATCCCTAGGCTTTCTAGCAATTGGTCCTGTTGTGTGTGTCCTATTGTAGGTAAGATTTAAAGCTAGAATCCCCAGGCAGATGGGATTGGAGGAGGAGGAACCAGTGAAAGTTACCAGTTACTGCCATGTCTAAATGAATTTGGGGTTCGACATTTCAGATACCAGTGTTGGCTGGTATTCTGCAGACTTATATTTTTGTATCAGTATTGGTGCCATTGCTCATATTTTGATATTAAAAATATGGAATGTGAACCATTTACATTTTCAGATATATACCTAGAAAGTTACTACATTAAATTTGAAATTGAACACAAGTAGCTTTTTGAGAAAGGGTTCTGACTACTTCCCTCCTTTAAAAACAAACAAACAAACAAACAAACAAAAAACCAACTCTTACTTTAGTCCTGTTGGGAGGTGAGGAGGAAGTTACTTAAAATTTCAGCCTCTTTTCTTGGTATTTCCTTCAGGATTCTGGATGGAGTCATCTTAGAACAGAGGGAATGGTGAGGCAAACAGGAATTTTGGGGGGATTTAGGGGGATTAGGAAGAAAGGGCACTTGTGGCAGGTCCCAGGCGTTGTTCCCAGCTGTGCTGTGGGGCCTGTCTCTTCAGGACTAGATTCCTTCTCTGCTCCCTTGCATTTTTTCACAGCCAGTTATCTTCTATTTGGGCTTGTCTCTTTTCCCCTATAATAATTAATTTTAGCTTTCCCTCTAAGTGTGCTAGCTGGAGGAACTAAAGCCAGAAGGACAGGGAATCCTCAGTCCAGACTCAGGTGGACCACTATGTGAGGACGCATCTCACATCTAAAAGTGAATGTTGGGCTTGATGCCCATAGCACAGTGGGTATGGCGTCAGCCACATACACTGAGGCTGGCGGGTTTGAACCAGCCTGGGACTGCTAAATAACAATGACAACTGCAACAAAAAATAGCTGGACTAACGTTATGGTGGGTGCCTATAGTCCCAGCTATTTGGGAGGCTAAGGCGAGAGAATCACTTAAGCCCAAGAGTTTGAGGTTGCTGTGAGTGAGCTGTGATGCCACAACACTCTATTTTTATTTATTTTTTTTAGAGACAGAGTCTCACTTTGTCACCCTTGGTAGAGTTCTGTGGTGTCACAGCTCACAGCAACGTCCAGCTTTTGGGCTTAGGTGATTCTCTTGCCTCAGTCTCCTGAGTAGCTGGGACTTCAGGCGCCCGGCTATTTTTTTGTTGCAGTTTGACCGGGGCCGGGTTTGAACCCACCACCCTCCATATATGGGGCTGGCGCCCTACTCACTGAGCCACAGGTGCCACCCCCATGACACTCTATTGAGGGTGACATAGTGACTCTGTCTGAACAATGACAGCAACAAAAAAGTGAATGCTCTTATTACTAGTAGTGTTTTGAGTTACAAAAATAAATATGGAAGTACTAGCAGTAGATTATTCCCTTCCACCCACTGATGCAATTACTAATGAACCCCTTAGCTTAAAAAGAAATCCTGGCACTGTACCTGTGAGCCTGATGCTCTTGGTCAGAAAGAAGCAGGTGGGTGGATTAGTTTGTTTTGGCTTATTGATTAGATGCTCCAGTTTCAAGGTGCTTGGGTATCTGTGGGTGCTTGGTGAGGCCTGGGGGAGTTGGGGGTGTACTGGCCAGTGCTCAGCAATGTGCCTGTCCTGGCGTGCCTTAGTCCTTGTGTTTGTCTTTCTCTAGTCAATCATATTTGATGAGGTGGATCTGACAGATGCCAGCGTGGCTGAATCCAGCACCAAAAATGTCAACAATAGTTTTACGGTAAGATTCCTAAGTCACACCTTCCTTGATTCTTCACCATGGTTGGCTTTCTTTTTTGATTTGAACAAATATGTGCTAACAGTTCAAACTTTTTCATCATTTTCTTTCTTACTGGAATGAGTCTTGTTAAATTTTATATTTGATGCAGAAAAGAATACTGTGTTTGGAGAATAACTGAGAATTGGGCACATGTAAGCACAGAAGATGGGCCAGGTGAATTTTTTTACATATGTTATGATTAACAGTTCTGGCTTTTTGTTTTTTTTTTGCAGTTTTTGGCTGGGGCTGGGGCATACCTCTGGCATATGGGGCCGGCGCTCTACTCCTTTGAGCCTTTGTTTTGTTTTTTGTGTGTGATTATTTTAGAAGATCTGCAAAATGCAGAAAATATGTTAAAGAAGTTAAAAAAAACCCCTGTAATTCAGCCACCTGAAAATGTAGACTATTAATATTTTGTTCATTTCTTTTTTTAAAATTTTATATTTAAACTCTTCCCCCCTAAATTCATAAAAGTTACATAGGACTTTCTGCAAAAGTTTTAAATACATATAACTATGTGATTTTACTACTCAGAGGGCCAGCTTCCCGCTCTCAGCATTTATCTTCATTTCTGTAATAGCTGTGTCTATACCTGTGTACATTGGGGAGATGCACCTGTGGGTTACACTGGTTTTTTTCCACTGGACAGTTTATGGTGGACGCTGTAACATGTTAGCTAATCTAAATGTTTGCCATATTATTTAATAGTGTTATAGCATTTTCTTGTATGATTTTGCAATTTCGGCTTTATGAGATGACTTCGATAGCACTAGAATCTTTAAAAATATTTTTCTTTATGTCTTAGGCTATTTCGTCTAGGCAGTATGCCCCCTAATTTTAGAAATTATTCTTGTATAACTCAGTCCAGATGAGTGGTGTTTCTCTTATTTAGGATGTGACATTTTGGGCTAGAGTTAGTTTCAGGTAATTTGGTTTTATTTTATTTTATTCATTTATAGACTTACTGTCGATGTTGCTGATATGAATGGCGTTTTCCTTCCTTTATTTAAATTCCTGTTATTCTGTATGATGTAACTGCTCTTTGTTTATTCCTCCTTTTTACTTGGAGTGTTTGTACTTTTTCCTCCATTAATCTTGTTTCTTACTTACTCTCTAAAGACAGATACTTTTACCATGTAAATGGATTATTCTTTGATTTGTGGTTTTTAGAGGTTTTAATGGGAGTAGGTGTTGAATTTCACTGGAGTGCTTTGAACATTAATTTAGATGTTCAATTTAGTTTTACTTATTTGAACATTTCCTAATAGTAAATCATTCTTGTTAATTGAATTTTGCTGCCTTATTTTGTATGTAGAATATTCCCATTAATGTGTGTGCTTTCTTAGGGGTAGAAAGTAGCCTTTGTTGTGGGTTTTAAAAAAAGAATTTTTTTTTCTATTTTTAATTTTTATGGATACATAATAGTTGTACATTTGTTGTCCCATATCTTTGCTATATTTTGACTTCAGAGTTAAGCTAGCTTCATACAATTCATTTATTACCTTTCTGTGAATTTACATGTTCTGCAGCCTTTTATATGGTTTTGGGGTTGGTTGTCTCTGGAGTTTTAGAGAACTTTAAAAATTATTTGTAAGGAAGACTTTTCAGGGAGTTAAGGCTCTGGTTGGTAACTTTCCTGGAAGGCTTATTCTTGCTTTTTCATTTAAACTATTCAGATTCTGAGTCCATTTCTATAATTCCCTTTCTTATTCCATACCTGCAGATATAGTAGCATATACTATTGTGTACTTTAACCATGTTTCTGGTTACAGTCCCTTTTCATTTCTCATTTTATTTGTTTAGCTCATTTTTCTTGTCAGATTTCTTACACTCTCTAGCATTTTGGGGTTTTTTTGTTGTCTGGGCTAGAGTGTGGCGTTTCATAATAACCCACTGCAACCTCGCAATGCTTCGGCTCAAGTGACTTCTGCTTCATTCTGCCTCTGTGTTTTCTTGTTTTTAAAAAGAACCAGTTCTTGGATTATTATTATTATTGTTATTTTTTATTTTTTTGAGACAGAGTCTTACTCAGTTGCCCAGGCAGAGTACCGTGGCATAAGCCTAGCTCATGGCAACCTCACACCTCCCGGGTTTAAGTGATCCTCCTGCCTCAGCCTCCTGAGTAGCTGGGACTGTAGGTGCTCACTACAATACCTGGCTACTTTTTCTGTTTTCATAGAGATGGGGTCTTGCTCTTGCTCAGGCTGGTCTCGAACTCTTGAGCTCAAGGGATGCTCCCACTTTGACCTCCTAGAATGCTGGGATTGCAGGCATGTAATCCTCATTCAGCCCAGTTCTTGGATTATCAATGACTTCTACTTTTCTGTATTCTAAATAAATTTCTGCATTGTTTGATGCACTTGTTGCCTTTTCCCCCCGTGTTTTTCATAACATTTTGCTTTTAATTTACTGATGTGGCTTATTCTTAGTTTCATTTTTTATCATAGTATATACTAAATGTATTATGAAAACACAAGGGAGTCTCAATTTAACTTTGAGCGCCTTTCTTTTCACATTCCAAAAGTTGTTTTTTCTCCCCCCAAAATGTACCATAGGTAAATTAATTGTTGTAATTATTCATGTCATTGAAGAAAATTTAAAAGTATATAAATATAAATAAGGAATTAAAAACCATTCATGTTTCTGTTACCCAAAGATACCTAGTAATATGTAGGTTAAGTATCCCTTATTCAAAATGCTTGGGACCAGACATGTTTTGGATATAAGATCTCTTTGGATTTTGAAGTATTTGTATTATACTTAGCTGGTTGAGCATCTGTAATCTGAAAACATAAAATCTGGAATGTTCCAGTGACTATTTGAGCATCATGTCAGCATTCAGAAAATTTTAGAGTTTGGAATATTACAGAGTTTGGATTTTTGAACTAGGGATGATTAACCTGTATTTTGGTTAATATTCTCATCAAATATTTTTAATAAAATAGTCTTTAACTTTCTTAACAATGAGCTATTACTATTACAACAAACATCAAAATCTTATTTATTAATGTTGCATAATATTTTATATAAATGTGTAAGTTTATTTAATCAGTCTTTATTATTAAATATGCCATTGTTTTCCTCTTGTATGTAATATCGTGATGCACACTTACAGTCCTTTTGTTCATTTCTGATTATTTCTATGATATAACTTCTTAGAATGGAATTCCATTTGAGGTAAAAAAGTATGAACTTTTAAAAAGCTTTTGAAAAATAATGAAGTACTGACACACACGCCGCGGGTGAGCTTTGAAAACGCTGTGAACACTGAGTAAAAGAAGCCGGACCCAGAAGGCTGCTCTGTGTGCGATTCCGTCTAGGAAGCCTCTCGATCGAGAAAGTAGGTCACTGGCCGCCGTGGGCTCAGAGAAGGACGAGGGGCTCCCTGCTAATTGGTATGGGATTTCTTTTCAGGAGAACAAAATGTTCTAAAGTTAGAGAGTGGTAATACCCATATTTGGATAACTATAAATATGCCAAAAATGACTGAGTTATATACTTTAAAATGATGAATTATATTTCAATAAAAAATTATAGAAAAAAATAATGTGGCACTGTGCGTCCAGTACTGTATGAATGACTGCAGGAGCTTTGTCAGCCTGGTCTGAGCATGAACCTGGATTTATCTATCGTCTTTATGGGGAAATGTATGCAGAGTGACAGATAATTAATTTCCAGATGTAGACACTGCCCCGAGTGGGGAGACCTCTGAGCCTGTGATTGGAACTCCTTGGTGAGGGTCGTCTGGATGATTCCCACCTGCAGGCAGAGGCACCGATTCCTGCAGATGCATTTTAAATCTTCCTAGTGCTATAAACGCTGCCTTTCACCTGAGGACATGCTAAAAGGACACAGCCAGGTTAAAACTAAGGTTCCCCAGAAACACTCCAAACAGGCTTATCCTATGAGCAGTCAATGGTGACATATGGGACATCGTGGGGAAACGAGAGCGTTGAAGTCAGTTGACAGGTGCCTGGTGCCAGCAGTTTCACCCCATAAAGAGTCAGTAAGCCCTGAGTACTAGGGCTGCAAGAGATGCAGTATTTTTTTGTTTAAAATTCATTCTTTAGGATCTTTTCCATTTCTACCCATGCTATTCCCCATCTGAACGCAGAACCCATCCCTTACCCACTATCGTGGGCTGCAGGAGATTGCACAGGTCTTTCTTCAGTGTCTGTGTCTTCCGAGAAGGCAGAGCCCAGGATGCCTGATGCCAACGACCATTTGGTGAAAACTGCTCTATGATTAAGCAAAAGTTAGGATAAGTGGAGAGGGGTCTGCCAGTGTTCTGTTAGTCAAGGACAGAGTGAAGCTGCACTCAAGCTAAAGATACGGATGTGGCTTATGGGAGCACGACAGAGGGAGCGTTGGGGAGGAGAGTAGAGGAAACAGCGTCCTCTGCGTGCTCGCTTGCCTGTGGCGCCACCCCCTAGAATGCAGCATGGAGAGAGAAAGGGAATTTGCTCATTTCTTGTCCTGGTCTCTGCATTAATATATGAGGTTGTATGGTTTTAATGATTAAATGTATCAATATTAACCTCTGAAAACAAAGTCTTTGGTATATTATTGTCAAATTGCCCTTAGAACTTAACACTAGTTAATATTCCCAGTGGGACTTTCTTTTTTTTTTTTTTGAGACAGAGCCTCAAGCTGTCACACTGGATAGAGTACTGTGGCATCACAGCTCACAGCAACCTCCAATTCCTGGGCTCAAGCAAGTCTCCTGCCTCTGCCTCCCAAGTAGCTGGGACTTCAGGCGCCCGCCACAACGCCCGGCCATTTTTTGGTTGCAGCCATCATTGTTTGGCGGGCCCGGGCTGGATTCGAACCCGCCAGCTCAGGTGTACATGGCTGGCGCCGAACCCCAGTGGGACTTTCTGAAAGTATGTTTCTCTATCCCTTAGAACCATCATGTGTTAAAAATTTTCAACCTCTTTGCTACTGTGATAGTGTAAAAATAGTAATTTGTTTTAATTTTTTTTTTTTTTTTTTGAGATAAGAGTCTCACTTTGTTGCCCTCAGTAGAATGCATGGCATAGTAGAGTATGGTGTCATAACTCACAGCAACCTCAAATTCTTGGACTCTAGTTATCCTTTTGCCTCAGTCTCCCCAGGAGCTGGGACTACAGGCCTTGGCCACACGTCTGACTACTTTTAGAGACAAGGTCTCCCTCTTGCTCAGGTTGGTCTAGAAATTGTGAGCTGAAGCAACCCCGCCCTCCACCTTTGGCCTCCCAGAGTGTTAGGGTTACAGGTGTGAGCCACCACACCCAGCCCGTTTAATTCATTTTTGATTACCAAAGTGAGGTAATCAAAAGTTCATTGGCCATTTATGTTTCTCTCTTTATGATTCAACTTTGTGTGTGCTTTAGGCTCATAACTGTGTGATTTTAGGGCTTAAAATTACCCTTCTATCTAAATTTATGCCCATGATAGATTCGGTGGTTTGTCTTTTCTTTTTTAAAAAACTAGATTTCATATACTGAAGTGGACTAAAATTTCCAGGTAAAAATGTTCATTTTTCCTTTACATATCTTTTCTTTCCATTATTAATTATTATTATTATTTTTTGTCCTCCGAGAAGAGTGCTGTGCCATCAGCAACCTCATAACTCCTGGGTTCACGTGATCCTCCTGCGTCAGTTCTCGAGTAGGTGGGACTCCAGGCGCTGCCACAATGCCTGGGCTAGTTTTTCTCTATTTAGTAGAGACTAGGTCTTGCTCTTGCTCAGGCTGGTCTCTTAACGCCAGAGCTCAGGTGGTCCTCTCACCTCAGCCTGTCTGCAGGGCTTCGAATTTCAGTTTTTATCCATTAGTCCTGTGATTTACGACAAACTGTTCATCTTCTCAGCCTCTTTTGTTTCCACTTTTGAATCAGTCATTATCACTTGTTTAATTTTTTATATCTTGTTTATAAACATCGACACTTAATATTACTTATAAAATGTGGGAAATGTTAGATATCATTTACTTGAAAGATAATGTGTTTGCCATAGGGAATAGGAGTTGATTTTTTTATCTTTGGACCTTATGAAATTAATTGCTCAAGTCTTGTTATGGTCTGATTTTTTTAACCTCCTTGATCTCCCAGAGGCTATTAATGAGGAATAAATTTCTTATAGGCCAATTACAGTTGATGCTTTACTCATGTCATTTCTAATTCACCTTCTTCATTCTGAAGCCCTGTTAAATATGTGTTTAGAAAGATAATTTACTCATTTTTGAGTAATCATTTATTAATGAAGTAATAATCTACTCTTTTGTGATTAACTGTGATATTAGCATTGCTGAATCTCCTCCTCTTTGTTTATCAGTTAATTGATGTACTAGCCCCCTGATTTCAGCCAGTGTGCCACCGCACTGGTGTCCCTGCCGTGAGAGGATCTTACGGGGTGAAAATTTCAAAAGCTGTTCCAAGCACATTAAATATTTTCTTTTTTTCTTTAACTCATGTTTTGATCAACATAATTTTAGCGTGCTGCAGAAGTTTTAACTATAGGTTCAAGTGTGCTGTAAGATAAAGGTTGAAAAACAGTGTATTAATTCCTTCACCTTCTTCTGTCCTAACCTTTATGCTTAGTTTTATGTGTTATTTTAGGTTTAATTCTCACAGACAGTATATTGCTAAAATCTGTTGTATTTTAGTTGGAAGCACTTTGCCTTGTAATGTTTGCCTTCAGCCATTTTCTGCTGTTGGAATCTTCTAGTCCCTTGTTCTTGTGCTTTTTTTTTTTTTTTTTTTTTTTGCAGTTTTTGGCCGGGGCTGGGTTTGAACCCGCCACCTCTGGCACATGGGGCTGGCGCCCCACTCACACGTGCCACCCATTCTTGTGCTTTGTTGGCAGCTCCCTTCTGTATTGCCTCTTTGTGGACTATTTACTTTTATATTTTAGAATGACTTGGAATGAAAATTTTTTTTATCATTTATAGTTCACATATTTTCTTATGCCAGATCTGCTTATAGACATCCCAAATGGTGATGTTCTTTTTTGGTGAAGCTTTGGACCTTACGAAGTGTTCAGTTACGCAGAACATGCCACCCAATGCTTTTTTATGAGCTTTTCAGTTGTTTATGTCAAACTAATGAAAATGAGAAAGGACTGAAGAACATGAAAGAAAAATAATGCAAAATGTTCTGCTTTCAGAAAGCAATCAAAGTATAATATTTTTGTTAGAAAGCTTTAAGAACATCTTGCTTTCCAGGGTCAGTGTTACAGGGAGGCAACCCCAGTGTCGTTGCCACCTTGGAAGACATTTATGATTGAAATCTTGAAAGAGCCCCTTTTTCTCTCGTGCGACATTGGTTTTTTTGTTTGGTGTACAGTGAATCTGTTCTTCCAGACTATAGTTTAGGTTTTCCAATCTTTAAAACACTCTTTTTTCTTTTCTTTTATAATAAAAACAAGTTGTGGTTCATGTGCTTTGTCTAATTTGTTGGGAATTTTGCTTGTTTATTCATTCATTGGTTTGGCAAGCATTTTTTGAGGGTCTGTCCCAAGTGACTCACCATGGTTAAGTGCTCAATTCCAATGATGAGCAGAAACAGAGAGGACTGTTCGTCGGTGGCAGGCTGGTACCTGGTTGGGGTCAGATAAACATGCATGAACTCCAGGGGAAATCTCTACCTGGTCTTGAGGCAGGGCTGGGGCAGTCTCCCCTGAGGAAGTGAGGTTTCAACAGAGACATGAAGAGTGATGAGTGGTAAACCACTGAAGGGAGCCTGCGCCTACATGTGAGTCTGTGAGGGTCTCTGCTTTGTGTGTCTTTTGCAAGTAGGTGCTTTTGAAATGGGTGCAAGTGGTGGGACCAGCTGTGCAAAGGTCTTGTGAAGGGGACACAATGCAGTGTGTTTGAAGATGTGAAGGGTCGTTGTCACTTAGTGGAGTCCAGAGGGAGGGTGACTCCAAGGGCCCTAGGGCAAGGGCTTGGGACTTAGTGCTTAGGACCTGGGATGCCACTGAGTAATTTTATTTGGTGAAATTCTCAGATTTGCAGGTGTCAAAAAGATTCACTCTAGCTGTGCTGTGGATTGTTCAGAGGTGACTTGGGGGTTAAGTTAGAGGTTGGTGTGGTCTGAGGGCAGTGGGCAGAGCCAGATGTGCAGGTGTAAGTGGCATAGATGAGGGAGTTAAGGTTTCTGCACATGGAGCAGCAGCTGGTCAGGTGGGCTGAGCGGTCCAAAAGAGGACCTGGGCAGTGAGGTCAGGGAGGGAAGGGTATTCTTCATCTTCCATGTCTGTCATGCTCTTTTGTTTATTTTAGTTTGCTGGCTTTTCCCCCTACTTCTAATTTATCGAAGTTTAAATTTTGTTGTTGCATTTATCCACCTCCCCCACCCCCACTCCATTCTGGCATACTTTGCTTTTACCCTAACTTATTAATGTTTGGTAGGTAAATTTTTTTTTTTTATTTTGATATGGAGTCTCACTATGTCACCCTTAGTAGAGTGCCATGGCATCACAGCTCACAGCAACCTCAAACTCTGGGGCTTAAGCAATCCTCTTGCCTCAGCCTCCCAATTTGGACTACAGGCACCCACCACAACGCCCGGCTATTTTTTGTTACAGTTGTTATTGTTGTTTAGCTGGCCTGGGCTGGGTTTGAACCCGCCAGCCTCGGTATATGTGACTGGTGCCGTAACCACTGGGTGCTGAGCCATGATAGGTAAAATATTTTGTTTCACAAAGTTAAATTCTCCCACAGTGAGAGGTTTCCCTCTGAGCACTTCCATTTTCTCTTAGGGTCCCGTGTGTTTTCATTGACTTAGAGCCCCCGCCCCGCCCCCCCCCCTTAACTTTTGAGTGCTTTAGTGATTTCATTTGTTTTCTTCAAATTCTATGCTGGCTTCTTTTTATAATCTTCCCTTAGTGGCTGGAGATTGTGGAGCAGGCAAGGAATTGTAAGGTTATTAGAGTTTAGTGCTTTTATTTCTCTAAATTGGTGTTTTTTATCATTTTTAACTTATGTCCTATTTTGATAGAAATTCAGTGAATTTTCATCATCTCCTTTAATGTAACTTCACATTTAAAAATGCAGCAACAAAGAATAAAAGCAGTAGGTCACGGCACAGCTGTGTTCTCAGACTCCCTCCTCCCTGCCTGGAAGCCACCTTGCCGAGTCCTTTGGTTTTGGTCATTATTATGTCGAAGTGTATGTGGTGAGGGTAAGGGTTTTGTCTCTTGTGCACTGCTTTACATCAAGCCCAGCACATAGGAAGTGCCCAGACTTGGTCGAAGGGAAGAGCAGCTTGGTCGCTACCAGCTCCAGAGTGATTTGGGTCTTGCTCTTCTGCCGACTGTGCTGAGCAGAGTCTGAGACCAGACCCTGGAGGTGGCTGTGGATCAGGTCTTATTCCTGCAGCCTGTAGTCCATGGAGCCGGACATGGGCGGTGTGTGTGGCCAGAGCAGGGCTGGGGAGGAGCGAATATGATGCCTTGGGGGTGGGGTGAGACTTCGTGGCTGGAGGCTGAGGAGGGGTGTGGCCAGGTGGCTGTGGGGTGGGAGGGGTGCTTCCCTGCTGGAAGAACTGGGGTACAGAGTGGTGGGAGGGGCGGGTACCCTTAGAGGCAAAGTGTTTTCCAGGCCAGAAAAGTTTGGTCTTTTTGTCATATGCTTGGGAAGCCATCAAGATTTTTAAAATCGGATTTTCATTGTAAGAATTTGTCTGCTACTGAGACTAGATGTACAGGAAAAACGTGGCCAGGTGGCTGTGAGGAGGTGGGGTGGGGCCAGTGCTGTGCCCAGGTGGGATGTGGAAGCCTAGATGGGCTTGTGGAGGTGAGGGAAAGGTCCAGACACGAGTGGGCACAGCCCTCAGGCAGGGCCTGCGTGTCCCTCACTGTTATTGGCACTTTGCTTTGTTCTGGGGTAACTCTGGGAATTAAATAACCGCATGGAAGAACAGTGGGGTATTGTGGTGACGCCATCTGGCATCAGCCCTGCACACGGCAACACCAGCATGGTGCCCAGCGCGAGGCGTGGCAGCTTCATTCCTTTCCTTCACTGAGAGCTTCTGGGCACAACTGTCCCTTTCAGTTCTAGAAATGTCCCCTCGGAGACTACTTCATGGTGGATGGGGTCAGAGTCTGTCCCTTTTGGGGAGGCAGAATCAATGCTGAATTCAATTTAGTGAAGATCTCCTAGGCTAAGCAGGACAAGGAGACTTGTCAGCAGAAGTGGACATGGGTGTGACTCATGGGCTGATATCCTCTACAGGACAGTGGACAGCAGGCAAGAGTTGAGCCCTGGCCTGTATTCCTTGCAGGGCAGGGAGCTCAGAGCACACCGCCATTCCTGGGAGAGTATGGGAATGCCTGGTGGACAGCCCCTCCCACAGCAACCTAGCACCTGCTGTCAGGCCCTGGGTGCCTGGTACTGTCCCATTCTTGTGTCTTCCTGGCCACCTGCTGGCGTGCCCTCTCCCAATTCAGAGGGGCCACTTACCAGCTGCCTCTCTGGCCATGGGAGGCCTTCCTTGTTCCTCTGCCTTGGGCAGCATGAAGGTTGAGTCCACGCCTGGGTCCTGGCTTTGCCAAGTACATATATGACTCCCTTGGAGGGTAGGGGGTGGGGGGAGTGCTCCTGCTCCTTTGCTGGGTCCCTCCAGGCCTTCCTTGCAGGCAGAGTCACCTGCACGGCCACAGGGCAGGGTCTGAAAGCTGCTCTTCCCCCAGAGCAAGAACCCAGCAAAGCTCAGATAGCCCACCCAGGAGGCCTCAGAAAAGGATGGCATTTCTAAATTGTTCTGGTTGTTATGTTAGTGGCCTCTTCATGCACCATATTTATAGGGGAACTTAGATGCTATGTGCTATTTCCAAATAGTGGGCTTCCCAGAGGAGTCAGGGGCTCTGTCTTGAATGTCCAATGTCTTTTTTTCCCCACCAGATCTAAGATACTAGATTACCGGACTAGGCTCTGTACTTTTTTTTTTTTTTAATCTCTGAAAGAATAAGACATTGTAGGGTAACATAGTTGTTAAAGGCAAGGACTTGGAAGCTGGGGTGTGACTTCCTGGTCAGCCTCTTGCTAGCTTGTGATCTTGGGCAAGTCACAGAATGACTCTGAGCTTTAGTTTCTTCATCTGAGAAATGGGGCTAATACCAGTACCTGCCTTGGAAGGTTGTGAGGATTAAATGAATCAGTATAACGTGAGCATGATGTAAGTGCATTGTGATCATTCAACAACTGAATTGAAAACAGTATACCAAATTAATTTATTATGTCAATTGGTACTTACTTGGAAGTTTCTCTCTAGTTTAATATACTTACATTTTACAGTTTATGCGTTTACTGGATGATAACTTGTAGATGAATCTAATCACCATTTGTTCAGTCATTTGATAGACTTGGCAGCAGTCTGGCAGCACTGTTATTACCCCTCTGTTCATGGTAGCAACTGTAGTGGAGTTGAACCTTAAAGAGGAAAGATGAGTTTCACTAGAATATGCCTGAAATATAAGGTCATTAAGAGGAGTCATATTCTGTCCATTTTTAAAGCACTATAAACCATTGAGTGGCCCCTCCTTTCTTACCCTGCAAAGTCTAAGGGGTCTGGTCCCTGCTTCTCTACTCCTAGTGGCCTTGGCCTTAACAGACCCACACCTGCCAAGCCTGCTCCTTCCTAGGGTGCATCCTGGCCCAGGCCACTTGCTGGCCCTTGCTTCTGGGGGGCCCTATCCCCAGATTCTCCCCATAGAACCTCTTCATTCTTCAAATGATTAGGAAAACTACCTCCTAAGTCTAATCTTCTTGTTCACACAGTGGTTGGGAAATTACTGTCTGCTCCTTCAGGGCAGTGGACCCCAAACTTGTTGGGCCTGAGCACCCTTCAGAACTTTAAAAAAAAAAAAATTCCTGGCTCGGTGCCTGTGGCTCAATGGTCTAAGGCGCCAGCCACAGACACATGAGCTGGGCGCATTCGAATCCAGCCCGGGCCCGCCAAACAACAATGACGGCTGCAACCAAAAAATGGCTGGGCGTTGTGGCAGGTGCCTGTAGTCCCAGCTACTTGGGAGGCGGAGGCAGAGACTCGCTAGAGCCCAGGAATTGGAGATTGCTGTGAGCTGTGATGCCACAGCACTCTATCCAGGGTGACAGCTTGAGGCTCTGTCTCAAAAAAAAAAAAAAAATTCCTGGCACAATCCTCAGAGATTCTGATGCTAATTTACAAGTGGGTGATTTCTCAAAGCTTTTTAAGATTTGGGGTGTAGCCACATTTTAGACCCACTGTTGAGGATACTTGTGATGCTGAATTAGTAATCTGTGTCCTCGGTCACATCTTGAGCTCCAGGCCTGGGATTCTCTTTGCAGTGTAGGGTCCCCAGTGCCCTGCCCTTCCGTGCTGACTGTGTGAGTACACACTGGAAGAAGTAGGTTCTGTTGCTCCTTTTTGTTTAACACAACGTACAGGACGGGTTGTTGTCTTTTGTGTTCTTTTTACCTACCTTACCTTCCAGGCAGCTTTGGGATGCGCCCATATCCTGTGCTTTGTTTGTGTTTAGCAAGTTTGACAGCTTGAAGATGTCTTGTTTGCCCTGGAGAACACAGGAATCATTTGACAATGAGCGAGACATTACCCTGGCAGCCTCATTCTGAGATGAAACAGAAATCAATTGGAAAGGATGCATGTTTTGTTTTTTCTTCTTTCAATAATCCTGTAGTCTGGCAAACTCTTTAGTGGGTGCCTGAGGGTATACAGGGTAGATAAGTGTGTTCCCTGTTCTGGAAGACTTCTCATGAAGTGTAAAGAAATAATTGTAGTGCTCTGTGCTATGTGGTGTAGAAGAAAATATAAAACATCTCAGGCGTATGAGTAGAAGCTGCTTTTGTGAGGTGGGTCCCTCCTGCAGAGAGAGGGGTAGGGAAGTCTCAGAGACTTGGATGCATCTGTTCACATGGCAGGCCAGCAGAACCAGCCTCCCACCTAGCAGGCTCTGTGTGGGGGCAGTTTGTTCATCTAGTACTTTTCTGCTCCCCTGGGTAGAGTGCCCTAGCATCATAGCTCACAATAAGAGCTTCAAACTCTTGGGCTCAAGCTGTCTTCTTGCCTGAGCATCCCGAATAGCTGGGACTACAGGTGCCCACCACCACTCCTGGCTAGTTTTTCTATTTTTAGTAGAGATGGGGACCAGGAACTCTTATTCAGGCTAGTCTTGAACTCCTGAGCTTAGGCAGTCCACCCACCTCAGCCTCCCAGGTGCTGGGATTACAGGTGTGAGGTGCTGTTCCCAGCCCACTTATTTCTTAAAGTGTTTAAATTGTAGGTATGATTTTAAAGGAAATTTAAAACAGGGAGAAAATGCTCACAGAGCAGCTTAGCAAATGTTTTCTTTTTTCACATTTCCATTCAGATTTTTCATACGTTATTTTACATGTTATACATATAAAAATGTATACATGTTATACATTAAAATTTACATGTGTTATATACACCTATTCGTGTATGTATAATTTTGTGTTTTGGGTCTGTTGGGAGTCTCCATAATGATCCTTTTTACAGTGGCAGAAGCTTCATTGTGTACGTGTGTCATAGCTGATCTGTTAAACTTTTTGTCCTCACTCTTGGCAGCATAGGAACTGAGAATGTTTCATTTTATTCCTGTTGAAGATATTGCTAGATGAAGCATCTGAGATCACACGAGGGGTATTGGGGACATGAGTTCGGTCTCCCCCACAGAGCAGCATCCATGCTACTCAGGAGGGGGTGCTGTTTGTGCCTAGGTGCTTTTGCTTGGGTCTTTTTCTGTTATCTGTTCTGATGGTTTAGAAGATAAAACTTCTTCTGCTTTAGGTAGTTCTGGTTTGGTTCTAGTTTACAGCTTCAGTTTTGGGTACAAGTATTTCTGTATTTCAGCTTCTGTCTACTTTACATTATTTCAGGTGAATTGTAATTAGAACTTCAAGGTACCCTAATGCCCAGAATCTCTGATTAGCATGTTGTGTACCTTTAAAAAGGATAAAAGAGAGTAGGCTGGGTTTGATGAAGGCCGGTGGGCAGAGGAGTGTCTTCTTCTACCACGACTGAGCTGGTGGAGGATCACAGGTAAACAGATGCTGGGGACACCTGCTGTCCTAGGGGCACAGCTGGATGAGGGTGGTGGATGGAGGGTGGCGGAAGAGGCGTTGAGGACATACTTGTGAGGGATGAGGAACTGGTTGGAGGGAACAAGAAGGAGCTTAATAAGAAAACAGAAAATGAGCAGTGAGTACTTGTTGGTGTCTTGTAAGGACAGAATAAGGAAAAGGACAGGATCTTGGTTTATTTTTAAATTTTAGGAAAATGGAGTGGCCAACTAATGGAGATTGAAAATAAAAATTAAGAAAAATGAAAACAATTAAAATTTAAAAGTTAACTTAAAAGAAAAGATGGCTCGGTGCCCGTGGCTCAATGGGCTAAGGCGCCAGTGAGCTGGCGAGTTTGAATCCCCGGCCCGCCAAACAACAATGACGGCTGCAACCAAAAAATGGCCGGGCATTGTAGTGGGCGCCTGTAGTCCCAGCTACTTGGGAGGCAGAGGCAAGAGACTCGCTTGAGCCCAGGAGTTGGAGATTGCTGTGAGCTGTGATGCCACGGCACTCTATCCAGGGTGACAGCTTGAGGCACTGTCTTCAAACAAACAAACAAAAAGAATGTTTTTAGTATAAGTTGAGTGAAAATTATATTTAGGAATACATGTTGTTATGGTCTGAATGTGTCTCAGAGTTCCCGTGTTGGAACTTGGAAACTTAACCCCCCAGGGTAACAGCATTGAGAGGTGGGACTTTTAGGGGTGCTGAGGTCGAGGGGCGCTGCCTTCCTGAATGGCTTCATGCTCTTGTCGTGGCCGTGTGTGACAGATAAAGAGGCACGCCACCCTGTGCTTGCTCCCGTCGCCCTTCTCGCCCTTCTGCAGCCAGACGGCCCTCCCCAGAGGCTGGCACCAGGCTCCTGGACTTAACAGCTGCCAGAACTGCGAACCAAGTCAATTTCTCCGTTTTATAAATTACTTACTCTGTGGGATTCTGTTATAGCAGCACAAAACAAACTGAGACACAGGCCGAGAGGGCTGCTTCTGCCTGACAGCACGTGTAATGCTGCTTACATGAAAGGCAGTTTATATCTAATTCATAGTATTTCTTGTTGGTGGAAGATCATGAAGGTCGTGTGTATTAGAATTAGATTTGTCTGCTAAATTAGATTCTTATGGTTTCCTTAACAAATTATCACATAACTGAAACAACAGAAGTGTGTTCTGTCACACTTCTGGAGGCCAGAGATCCGAAGTCAAGGAAGGTGTTGGCAGGCTGTGCTGCCAGAGGTTTTAGGAGCAGTTCTGTCCTAATGCTTCTCTCTGCCCCGGTAGCTACATAGCTTTAGTGTCTGTGTCTGTTTTCACATGGCCTGTGCTTTCTCTTTTATAAGGACACTTATCACTGGGTTTAGGGCCCACTCAGATAATCTCAGACGGTCTCTTCTTAAGATCCTTAACTGAATTACATCTGCAAGGACCACCTTTCTGTGTAAGGTCATAGTCACAGGCTCTGGGTTTGCAGCACAGATGTAACTATTCGGAGCCAGCCCCAAGCTGATTATAAGACAGAACACTACAGTAAGAATGGAGTGATTATGCAAGGTTTTATTCTTCCTCCCAGAGGAAGATAGTTCTCGGTCAGTATGGTTATTCTTCAGGGTCGCCTGAACCCTTTCAGAATGTTTCTCTCGGTCCAAGAGGGCTGCCCGAGTGCCAGTAACCCCTGTGTCTCCTTTGGGGAGAGGGGCCGATGGAAGAGAGAAGAAAAGTGTTTTTCCTCACAGGAATTCATGATCTATGCAGGGTGCCTTAGAATGGGTCTGTATTTTATTAAGATAGGTCTGTTGGCGGTATCCATAGTTCAGTGGGTAGGCCTCTGGCCACGTACACCCAGGCTGGTGGGTTGGAATCCAGCCCGGGCCAGCTAAACAACAATGACAACTGTAACCAAAAAGTAGCCGGGCGTTGTGGTGGGCGCCTACAGTCCCAGCTACTTGGGAGGCGGAGGCAAGAGAATCACTTAAGCCCAAGAGTTGGAGGTTGCTGTGAGCTGTGACGCCACTCTACTGAGGGCGACATACTGAGACTCTTGTCTCCAAAATAAACATAAATAAATAAAATAAAATAGGTCTCCTTTACAATCATTAGTATTTTATTTTTGACACTTATAGACATTCTGAGAAGAAGTTTGTAGACCTCACCAGATCACCAAAGTTGCCTATGGCACAGAATAGGTGAGGACCTCCTGCTTGGCCCCCTATAGTGGTACGTGGCACTTGGCACTTCTGCTGATATCCCACCGGCCAACACCTAGTCCTGTGGTCACACCTCATACACGTAGCTCTTGGGATTGAGATCTCCAGGGTTTGTCATTAGTGTCAGCCTAATGATGGCCTTGAAATAACTTTATCAAGATGATCATCCTCTGTAAAGAGAAGAGCGCTTTTTCCTGCCTGTGTTTATATAATTTCCTTTCCTCCAAGAAATATTGTTTAAATAGTTTATGGTATCTACAAGGTATGTTATAAAGAAGGTCTTACTAGCTGCGTGACTAGGGCAAGCTACTTCATCTTTCTAAGACTTAAATTTTTCTCATCTAGGAAATGGGATTACTATAGACTTCATCTGAGAGGTCACTGGGTTGGCACAGAAGTGTACTCTGAATGTTCCAGCACTACTCATCACTACTTGTGAGCAAGTAATACAGTTTAACTTGCTAACAGTAGCAGTTACTTTGAGTAGAAATTTCAAAGGCTTTCAGGTGAGGTCAACTTCATGGATAGTATTAAAAATAGCATCTGCGTTTAAGTTTACTGTTTTACAGGGGACTTAATAAGAATTGATTTTGAGAAATCAGTTTTTTTCCTATGGCTAATAAACTTAAATTCATTTATACCAAAAAACAAAAAAATAGCATCTGCAGCTGAAGGGAAGATAACTTTAATTCCTGGTTAAATAAAAAGGAAGTTATATGATGATACAAAGTCATATTTTTAATTATTTTAAACATTATCTATTTGGTGTTTGTATCTGTTGAATGAATGAAAGTTGCTAGTAGGCCTGCCTAGGGTGAAACTCTGCCTGACTTTGCCAGCTATTTCCAGCGGAGGTCAGCCTGGGAGGTGGTTAAGGACTGCTCCTTGGGTGAGGAACCATGACCTTTATCCAGATTTCAACATCATTTTCCTTCTCAGCTTGTTTGGATCTCAGACATTTCCTTGGCAAAACCCTTAAGCCAGTCACTTTGGCTCAGATAGAGGAAAAACCGTATGTAACTGGCAAATTTCCCTGCACAAAAGACTCTTCCCAGTTCCTCTGACTGCCGGCCTGGGACTGGGATGGGCAGAATTGTATTTGTGAGTCCCAAGTCCTCTGAGTGCCAAGTGTCTTTGCTCTGCCTGTTGGGAAGCCCCAGGCAGGTTATAGCTCCAGCCTGCTCCCTTCCTGCTCCAGTGCCGAGTTCTGGGAGAAGCTTGACTATGTGTCTCAGCTGTGCCAGCTTTCAGCGGTGGCATCTTGGGCACATTTTTAACCACCTGTGGCTTCATCCTCCCATCTGAAAACTAGGTCGTATTACCTGGTGTGGTGGTGGGGGTATTGAGGCACCTGGTACAGAGTAGGTACTCAGGGAATGGCATGCTGCAGTTGTTACAATGTGCGTCAGACAGCAGCACGGGTCTGGGGCGCAGGTACAGAAGGAAGTCAGTCCGGCGAATCCCATGCTTTCTACTCCGTGCTGTGTTCTCAGGATTAAGAAGCAGGAAGAAGCAGGCATTGAGCCACGTTGGTGGCTGGCTGTTTACTAAGTGAAGTCAGCACCTGCTTCTGTGGCACAGCTGGTCTGAAAGGCCAGAGGACTTACTCCGTGTGAAGGTGTTTAGAGTCACTCTAGGGAGACACACAGGCGGAAGGCACTGTCCTCTTTGGGGAGCCTGACTGGTGAGTGATGGAACCAGTTGTGACGTCTGGGTGGGAGAAAGTCTGCTACTTGTCTGGGCTGTGTGTTTAGTAGGGTTGTATGTGTGAAATCTGAGCTATGTTATGTGTATATGTGTGGAAATATGTATGTGTGTGAATTATTAACACTTGCTTTGCCTGTTATTAACAAGTGCAATGTACTTGCGGAGTGCCTTCCTTTATTTATAAGTTACAGAGGAAATAAACCATGGACGATCATGGAGAGACTGTCATTGGTCTGTAGTACTTTAGTGAGGGAAAAAGATACGGTGGGAAGAAGGTATGTCGATTTGGCTGAATTTTTTCTTAGGATGTCTAGGAAATTAATGATTTTAATCTTTCTTAACTCAGTATTTTTTGGTAACTGTGCCAGGGGTGGGATTGAGCAAAGTTCTGTCTGTCTGGTTTTTTTTCCCTGAAAGTTATGAAAATGGTATCATTCTCTAGAAATTTATGTTAAAAAAAAAAACCTTATGTTCCTGTCTCAGAATAACCTGGTGTTTCAGAGTATATAGAGTTAAATCTTTATCTCCTTAAAACAACTTTTATCAAATGAAGATACTTCCCTTCTTTGTGGTTGGAAGTTTGATGTTTATGACCCAGGCATTCTTCCCCTCCGCAACTAGAACCTGGTTTGAAATGTTAAACTCAAAGATGAAACGTTTGTGAGACAGAATGATGACTGCAGAGTGGTTGTCTCTAGACTTGTATAGGAGGGTTGGCCCTCCAGACCGTGCCCTGTTTGGGGCCGCCCAGGGCTGTGGCTGGGCTCACCTCCATCCCTAAAGTCAGACTTCATATGAGAGAAGCTTTTTCTATAGCCTAGTTGTTCACTGGCCACAGAGCCCATGAGAGACGGGAGCAGGATCATTAGGCATTTGGAATAATTAGGTGTGGGAGTAGTCACACTCCGTTCTTTTATTTCCTCCTCTTCATAAAAAGAGGGGTTGAAGGGGCACTGACGACGGAGGCAGGAACTTGGGAATTTGTCCTACGCTTGACTTTTTTTCTTTTGGAGACAGAGTCTCACACTTAGCTCAGGTGATCCTCTTGGCTCCACCTCTCAAGTAGCTGGGACTATAGGTGTCTGCCACAACGCCTGATGAGTTTTCTATTTTTAGTAGAAATGGGGTCTTGCTCTTGCCTAGGCTGGTCTCCAACTCTTGAGCTCAGCTGATGTACCCGCCTCGGCCTAGGGTTACAGGTGGGAGCCACCCTGCCTGCCTCTGTGCTGGTCTGTCCACTGCCAATTCATACAGCCTGTTAATTATTTTTAGCACCTGCTTTGACTTGGATATGTTTCCTGTCTTGGATGGCAAGCTCTGTGGGCACTCCGGTCATTCAGGGAAAGGTTCATACTGTTCTTTATTGAATATACTAGTGCACTAAAATATGTTGACATGAAAAATATTTCTACAGCTTAATTGTATAATTGATGTGCAGTAAACTGCAATATTTAAAGTATACAGTTGGATGGGTTTTTTTCTCTCTCTCTTTCTCACACACACACCACACATATGTACATTGAAACTATTACCGCAGTCAGGACAACATTTCCATCACCTCAAAAGTTCCCTTGTAATCCATCTCTCTTTCTGTGCCTCTTTCCAGGCAAACATGGATCTGTTTTCTGTCATTGTAGATCTGTTTGGATTTTTAAAAGACTACTATTAAAACTGAGTAATGCAGTATGTACTTTCCTTTTATGTGTGACGTCTTTGACTTGGCATAATGGTTTCGGAGTTTTTCATGATGGATGTGTCAGTCATTTCTTTTTTTTACTGAGTAGCATTCCATTGTATGGGTGGTCCACAGTTTATTCTTTTGGTTTTGGCTAGTTTTTACTTTTGAGCTATTACAAATAAAATTGCTGTGAACATTTGCATACAAATCTTCATGTGGACATGCGTTTTCATTTCTCTTGGGTAAGTACCTAGTACGCTAGGTTGTATAGGGAGTGCTGTTTAACTTTTTAAGAGACCGCCAAACCGTTTTCCAGAGTAGTGGTACCGTTTCACATCCCCATGAGCTGTGCATGAGAGGTTCTATTTGCCCTACACCCTCAGGCACACTTGGTAGGGCCAGGCTTTTAAATTTTAGATGATGTAATAGCTACATAGAGTAGGTGTATTAATGTGGTTTTAATTTCCATTTCCCCAGTGACTAATAATGTCAGCATCTTCTCATGTGCTTATTGGCTACTCGGTATCTTGTTCGGTTAAGTGTATGCTAGAATCATTTCTCCATTTTTGTATTTTTTTTTTTTTTTTAAATCTTATTGAGTTTTAAGTTTCTAAATGTATTCTGGATATACGAAGTACTTATAAGTCCTTTGCCTGATAAATGTGTTGTGCATGTTTTCTCCTAGTCTGTGACTTGCCTTTTCCTTAGTGATACCGTTAGAATAACCGAAGCCTTTCTTCCTGGAGACACTGAATTTGTAATACAATTTTTTTATTTTATTTTAATTTTTTTTATAACAGTCTTGGTTTGTTGCTCTGGGTAGAATGTAATGGTGTTATCATAGCTGGATACAACCTCAAGCTTCTTGGCTTAAGTGATTGTTTTGTCTCACCTTTTCAAGTTACTGGACTACAGATGTGTGCCAAGACAGCTGGCTATCTTTTCTATTTCAACAGGGTCTTGCTCAGGCTGGTATTGAACTCTTGAGCTCAAGTGATCCTCCTGCCTTGGCCACCCTAGGATTACAGGCATAAGCCACAGTGTTTGGCTTTAATCAATTTGTTTTAATGGTTCATTGTTTTTGTATTGTATCCATGAAATCCTCATCTACTTCAGCTTGCAAAGAGGTTTTTCTAGAAGTTTTATAGTTTTTGGTGTTAACATTAGAATTACTATTGATAGTCATTTTTTCCCAAATGGTTTTTCAGTTTTTCCAGGAGCATTCATTGAAGATACAGTCCATTCCCCATTTAAATTACCTATGTCACCTTTGTCAAAGGTCAACTGATCTTTTGTTTTTGAGTTTCTTTTCGGACTTTCTATTCTGTTTCATTGGACTAAATACCAACACTTAGCCTAATACCATACTTTCTTGATTACTGTAGTTTTATAGTGAGTGCTGAAATCAGATAGATAAATCACCTAACATTTTTCTCTGCTTTTTGTGAACAAAAGTTCATCTAACTTTATTTATTTATTATCAACCTTGCTATGGTTGGCTCAGTGCCCATAGCTCAGTGGTTAGGGTGCCGGCCACATACACCAGAGCTGGTGGGTTTGAACTCAGCCTGGGCCCACCAAACAACAATGACAACTACAACCAAAAATAGCTGGGCATTGTGGCAGGCGCCTGTAGTCGCAGCTACTTGGGAGGCTGAGGCAAGAGAGGCTTAAGCCCAAGAGTTAGAGGTTACTGTGAGCTGTGACCCCACCGCACTCTACTGATGGTGACTTAGTGAGATTTTGTCTCAAACAAAACAAAACAATACAAAAGAACCCAAAAGAAACATTGCTATGGTTATTGTAAGTCCTTAACATTTTCCTAGAAATTTTAAAATTAATTTTTCAATTTTTATAAGTAAGATGTACTTGAATCTTGATTGAGATTACATTGAATCTGTATAGATCAATTTGGAGAGAATTGATACCCTCTTATCTATGAGCCTTCTAGGACGTAAACATGATACCTCTGTTTATTGAGGTCTTTTAAAGGTTCTCTTATCAGCGTTTGGTCGTTTTCAATGTCTATGTCTTTAATGTCTTTTGTTAGATTCATTCTACATAGCTTATGTTTTTGTTTTTATTAACTAAATGAAATTTATAAAAAATTCCAGTCGTTTGCTGCTAATATATAAGAATATAGTGGATTTGGTGATTTTGAAAACAATGTTGGCATCTAGTAGTTGTTTTGTAGATTCTTTAGAAATTTCCATATAAACAGTCACATATATCTGCAAATTAGGGACAGCTTTACTTCTTTTCTGACTCAGATGCCTTTTACTTCCTTTTCTTGCCTTATTGCAAAGGACTTGCAGTACAATGTTTGAAATCAGGAATCCTTTCACCTTTTCCAATCTTAGCAGGAAACAAAGGTTTTCATCAAGTTTGATGTTAGCGGTAGGCATTTTGCAGATATTCTTTATCAATTTGAGGATGTTCTTGTTTGTTGAGAGTTTTTTGTTATGAATGGGTATTGAATTTTGTCAAACACTTTTTTTATATCAGTTGAAGTAATTATGAGTTTTCTTCTTAATTTTGTTAAAAGTGCAAATTAAATTGGTTGATTTTTAAATTTAAACCAAATCACATTGCTCATGATGTGTTATTCTTTTATTCATTGTTGGATTCAATTTCCTATGTGTTTTATTTTGTTAAGGATTTTTATATCTAATTGTATGAGGAATGCTAGTCTGTAATTTATTTCCCTCCTTCCCTCTCTCCATTCATTCAGACTTCTTTTTGATTTTCTTTTCATCTTTGTCAGGTTTTGATAGTAGGGGTAAGCTGGCTTCATAAAACATGCAAACTGACATCATAAAAAAGGAGGGTCAGTGTTCTCCTTTGTTTTGTGATAAAGTTTGTGTTAAATTTGGTTTTCTTTTGTTTTATTTGTCCTTTTCTATTTTCTCTTATCTTCCTTCCCTACCTTTATATTTTTCTAGAATTTTTTTTTTTTTTTTTGAGACGGAGCCTCAAGCTGCCACCCTGGATAGAGTGCTGTGGCATCACAGCTCACAGCAACCTCCAATTCCTGGGCTCAAGTGAGTCTCCTGCTTCTACCTCCCAAGTAGCTGGGACTACAGGCGCCCGCCACAACGCCCGACCATATTTTGGTTGTAGCTGTCATTGTTGTTTGGCGGGCCTGGGCTGGATTCGAACCCGCCAGCTCAGGTGTATGTGGCTGGCACCTTAGCCTGTTGAGCCACAGGCGCTGAGCCATTTTTCTAGAATTTTTAAGTGGAGGCAGAGTTATTTTGTATGCGGCAGGAGCAGGAAGATCTTATTTTTTTTAATTTTTTTTCCTTATTTTTATTTATTTATTTATTTATTTATTTATTTATTTATTTATTTATTTATTTATTTATGTATGTATGTATGTATGTATGTACAGAATCTCACTATGTTGTCCTGGGTAGCGTGCTGTGGGGTCACAATGCTGTGGTGTCACAGCTTACAGCAACCTCCAACTCTTGGGCTTAAGTGATTCTCTTGCGTGGTCATCCTCCCAAGTAGCTGGGACTACAGGCATCCACCCCAATGCCCGGCTATTTTTTGGTTGCCATCGTTGTTTAGCAGGTTCGGGTGGATTCCAACCCGTCAGCCTCTGTGCATGTGGCTGGTGCTGTGACCACTGTGCTGGGGGCACCAAGCCTCTTTTGATATTTTTGATAATAAATTCAGCTTTTTAAATGGTTATAGTCTGTTTAGACTTTTTCTTTTCTTGTGTCTATGTTGACATTTTATGCATCTTCTTCCTTTTCCCTCTGACTTGTGTCTGTTGGAGGGAGAAATGGAAACTTTAATGAGGGAAGAGATGTCCTGGGTCTTACTGACCTTTTTCCAGCCCAGTGCCCCAGTGCCCAGTCTGGCACCAAGTAGCCATTCAATAAATACTGTTGGCTTAATTTGCTTGTCGTCGTCATATCTCTGTTCCATCTCTGGGAAGCTGTTCTATCTCTTTCATCCACATGAGACTGTGTCACAGCCATGCTTGACAAAGAGAGATGGCTCCTGAGTCAGGGCAGCTGGCCTTGGCCACCCAGCATGCCATCCCCTCCCACAGTGGCTGTTCACATTCTTCGTGAGACACAGACCCTCTGAGTCGGGGCTTGCCATTGGAAAGCATATTTTTAACTTTTTTCTGTTCTGTCTTTTAAAATGTTAAATCCTGCAGTTGACATTACTACTTTTCATTTTTGCAATGTGCTTAAAATACCAGAGGAACAAGGGAAAGCTTTGTGAGGTTGGTCAGAGGAAAGGGATAAACCATCGCTGAACATCCAACTAAAATTTAGGAAGAGGATGGTTGTAGATGAGGGAGGATAATTCTAGTCGGCACTTGGCCTTGTGTATGATTACCTCCCTGACTGGGAACATGGTCTGAGATGGCCTTTCCTCTGAGATGGATAGATTACAGATGACAGCCCCTGGACCAGGTACATGAATCAGTCAGGGAGTTAAAGCAGACAGGGTAAATTGGACTAAGCATTCCTCTTTGAACATAATGACTTCTGTAGACTGCATGTTGGTCCCTAGCATCTACAAGGGTCTGTGACCCCTTGTCTTTGGCATCTTAAGGGGGCTGGTCTTTGCACATCTGCAACAGCTACAGAGATTGGCTTGGGAGTTGGGCTCCCTCATTGGAGCTGAGAACTTAGAACAACAGCTCTACTATCCTGCCCGCTTCCTGGGCTAGAGCTGAAGGACACAATCTCATGTTAATCAGAGTGCCAAGTTCATTTGCCAGAACACACAGCTTCTTTAAACCATGAGAGTCACCAGACAGGCACTCTGGCCTCTATGGGTCATGGAGTGCTCTGGACAAGGTGACTCGGGCAGCTGTCTGCTGGTCCCAGCTGTCTCATATAAGCAGTATGGCCTTGATGAGTCACTTGTCCTCTCTGGCCATCCGTTTCCCAGTGCATGAAATAAGGTTAGGGCAGACAGACTTCCAGTCATGAACATGTGCTATGAGTCTACAACCTCACCTTTAGATGGGTCCTGCGCAGGACCGTGTGACACCTGTGACACTGTAAAATGTTGTAGGTGTCATAGTTCTTGTCTCTGTAGTCCTGTAGCTTTGCTTCACTGTGCTAACATTTGGAACCTTTGTGTTGTGGTTTTTTTTTTTTTTTCTTTAGGAAATGCAGTAGTGATGTGTTTAAAGACATTTTCCTTTGAACTATTTTTAGAGAAGAGATGACTGTGCCAGTGCCTTGCATGGTGGATTGGCTTCAGGGGGGTGAGGCCATCTCCCTGCAGAGTGAGCACCTGGCCGTTCTTTTCTGGCCCTGAGCAGACGTGTCACCCCGGGTTCCCTGCCTGAGGGAGTTGTAAGGGGCTGGAAGCACCCACACTTTGGATTTTGCCCCTGCTGGCCTAGTTCTTTGGCAGGAGTGAGGCTTGGGAGCACCCTCATTTTGGCCTCAGAGGGAGATGTGGTTGTTTTCGTGGAGGGCCCAGTGCTCGGGCTGGAGCAAAGTAAAGTTGGAGAACATGGGGATCCTCAGCTCGCAGAGTAAACTCTTAATTTTCATGTGAAATAGGAGAAGGGTGTGCTCGGGAGGTTATGCTGAAATATATGTTATTAGTAGCAGTTTTTAACTTTGTAGGTTTTACATTCTATTATTAAGCATACATTCACAGTTTTGGGTAACAGGAAGTGTTGAATTCTGTACTAAACAGCATGCCATGTACTCAGGGATTCATCTGGGGACAGGTCAGGGACCCCTTAGTTATAGAGCCAGCGGTGGAGAAAAAGGGACAAGTTACACATTCCTTCTTTTATGCTGTAATTGTGTTTTACTTTTCTCCAAGTCAAATTCTCTTTATACACTTTCCAAGATACATGTGACCAATAGCTTATATAGGAGGTTAGCAGACTTTTTTTTTTTTTTTAGAGACAGAGTCTCACTTTATCGCCCTCAGTAGAGTGCCATGCCTTCACAGCTCACAGCAACCTCCAGCTCCTGGGCCCAGGCGATTCTCCTGTCTCAGCTTCCCGAGTATTTGGGACTACAGGTGCCCGCCACAACGCCCAGCCATCTTTCTTTTGCAGTTTGGCCAGGGCCGGATTTGAATCCTCCACCTTTGATATGTGGGGCCAGCACCCTACTCACTGAGCCACAGGTGCTGCCCAGCAGACTTTTTTTTTTTTTTTTTGAGACAGAGTATATTGCTCTGTCACTGTGACTAGAGTACCCTGGTATCATCATAGCTTACAAAACCCTCAAATTTCTGGACTCAAGTGATCTTCCTGCCACAGGTTCTTGAGTAGCTGGGTCTGTAGACGTCCTCTACAATGCCCTGCAGTTTTTCTATTTTAGTTAGTGACTCGCTGTTGCTCAAACTGGTCTTGAACTGGTGACCTCAAGCTGTCTATCCGTCTTGGCCTCCCGGAGTTACAGGCATGAGCCTCCATACTTGGCCCAGCAGCAGATTTTTTCTATAAAAGGGCCAGGTGTTTTAGGCTTTGTGGATCTGGGGGCCCTATGGTAATTGCTGAACTCAGTTGTAGCCTGGCCATTTGTAACAGCCATAGTCAGCATGCAAATGTTCAAATTCAACTGTGTTCCAGTAAAACTTTATTTAAAAAACAGGTGGCTGGCCATAATTTCCTCACCCTGGAATTGATTTGCAGTGTTATTATTTCAGCTTTATTAAATCAGGTTCCCTTGGTGCTGCTGCCTATTTGAGTTTAGAATTTTCAATGCTTATCTTATGAATTAAATCAATTTATCTATTCTTGGCACATGGGGGATAAAGATGACTTCATTTCTGTGCCTTGGTTTTTTTCTCTGTGTGATAATGAGGATGGTTTTCCAACCTAGATTAAGTTGGGGATGGTTAGAAGAAACCCAAGTAACAGTGACTTAAGTAAAGTAGAGGTTTATTTTTCACTCAGTAGTCTTGGGATGGTGTGGCAGCTCCTGTGGGCAGAGACCCAGACCCCTGCTGTCTTTCTGCTCAGCTGTTGTTAGAATGAGGTTCCCTTCTCAAGGTCACCTTACAGATTTAAGAGTCAATGGCCCAGTGGCATAGCTGCTGCTGAGTCATCCCTCTTCAGGTCTTCCTGGAAGCCCCTTCCCAACTGGTGTTGTTCCCTTGCCTCCTTTTCTGTCCCGAGCTGCAGGGTTGGGGGAAGACAGTATTTTACCTGGTTTGGTTGGAGGCCATATAAGTGGCAGGGTCACTTGCTGAAGGGGGTTGTGTAGGTAACTGGGGGTAATTATCTTAGATATTGATTTTTGCAGGAAAAAAAAAGCCACATAGAGAAATTTAAAAACACTTTTTACTATGGACAATTTGGGAAATAACAGAAAATCAGAAGGCAAAAAACCCAAATCCTCAGGGCCACCACTCTCGAAGTGGACGTCCAGTTGTCCTGTGTGTGCTGCCTTTTAAATCTTTTTTTTTTTTTAAAGGTAGTACTCTAATATAAATACACTTCTTTTCCCCCCACATAACAAAATTTACTATCTTAACCACTTTTTAAGCATGTACAGTGTAACTGTGCCCTTCTATAAATTCTTTGTAAGCCTTGTTTTTCCCTTCTCATGTGGCTTTTTGTTTGTTCTCTGCTTGGCAGCTATTCCATGGTTTACTTAACTGCTGGAAGTGTGCAATATGAAAACAGCCTTGAATCAGTTCATAAGGTGGGGATAAGACTTTGTCCTGAGGGCGGACACCTGGCTGCAGGCAGCAGCTACAGTGCTCTTACCTGGCTCCTCTCTCTGGGAGAGTTTATTGCTTCATCAGGTTGACCTCCAGGGATCAGAACAGTGGATGGCTCAAAGATTGCTTGTGAGCCTTTTCCCTTTCTCTTCTCTGATACTTTCTGACTGTAACATTACTGTATATGTACTTAGGTATGTGCAGATCTTACCATCAAATAACCCAGAGAAAACTGGATCAATATGACAGTGTAGTGGCTGTCAGACGTAATAAGGCCAAAACATTCCCACTGTTCCCCCCCCCCACCCCTTTAAGATCCATTGCCGGGGAACTTTGGGTTCGATTTCTTTCTGGCTGGGACTCCCAGGTGTTTGAGCTCCTAGTCCCCTCTGTGATAGCAGGTACACTCCTTTCTGCTGTGATGTGTTTCTCTAACGAGAAGTATACTGGCTCAGCAGCCAAGAGCTGAGGTCACCAACTGCAGGACGCAGCCAGCCCTGGAGAAGCATAGCCCTCGACACAACCCGGCCTTCAGCCGCACGTCTGCTTCCTCCCTGTGGCTGTGTGTGGTGTGGCTACAAGCTTTGCCTTGGAATTGCTATTTGCATCTCAGCTTTTTGTGCATTTTGCCTCTTATTTCCATACTTCAGCTGTGGCAACTCCTGCCTGTCTGTAAACTCCTTCACTTTTTTTGAAAGGTGAAGTTCTATATTAACTATAGTATTTCCTTATATAGGTATTTTTAATTAGTTTATTTTTGAGATAGAGTCTCATTATGTCACTCTTGGTGGAGTGCTGTTGTGTCATAGCTCACAGCAACCTCAAACTCTTGGGCTTAAGCGATTCTCATATCTCAACTTCCTGAGTAGCTGGGACTATAGGTGCCTGCCATACTGCCCAGCCCCAAGATAGCAGTTTGGCTGGGGCCGGGTTTGAACCTGCTACCCTCATTATATGGGGCCAGTGACCTACTCACTGAGACACAGGTGCTTCCCCAATTTTTGTAATATTTTAAAAAATTAGGATTGCTGTTGTTTCATTACGACATGATTAGAAATTCTCACAGGTTCTGAGCTGTCTGCCCCAGATTGCCTTTTCCCATGAGCCTTCTTATTTATTTCTGTTGTGCACTTTTGCAAAATGTGAGGGTTTTGGGGAACTCAAAATTTACATTATAGCAAGAACACCCTGTGATGTTTTACAGACGCTAAGATTTTTAAATTCTCTTTTTAATACAAATAACATGCATTATAGATCATTAAGAATAGATAACCCAACAAAAGCCACTCAGAAGTCCTCTCACTGAGATTTTAGATATCAACATTATTATATGACCTGTATATGGGTAGGGGTAAAGGGCCTAAGGGAAGTGAGATTGATTCAAAGAGGACATTTGGAGACACATTGTGTTGTAAGTATAGCGCAAGTCAGGGTGGTCTGTGTGCTTCTGACAGATGGTGGGTACAATCTGGGAGGCTGCTCGGTCCCTTAAATGCGACCTGTAATGTGTGCTGACAGCCTCCAAAGCAAAGAATTATCTGGCCCAAAGTGTCAGTGCTTCCAAGACGGAGATCCTTATATAGACAGATAATTTTTCTGCCTTTCTTGTGAATATCAGTCAGTATACTTTTACACACAGTGGGATCAGTTGTACATTAATGACCTGCTTTTGATATTACTTGATGAACATCTTTCTGTGTCCATAAATATTCATTTCATTCTCATCACCCCTTTAAAAATTGCCCATGTGGCATTCCTCCATATGAACATGTTGTAACTTACTAATACTTTGCTAGTCCCTCTGTTTGGAGGCCTAGGTTATTTCAGGCATCACTGTAAGGAGCACGTTTGTTTGTATGTTGCTTTCTGCGTGCTGGCTTACAGTTAGCAGCCTACTGTTGGGACCGTACCCTCCTGGGGTACCTCCTCTGAACTTGTGCCTGTCACGGGCAGTAGCATTCCCTTCCTCCCAGAGGCTCTCACATCCCCAGCCTGCCTCCAGCTCAGGGCAGTCTCAAATGTCTAGCTTTCGTGCAGACCAGCACGTTGCAAGGCTTACTGCAGCTCTGCTGAAATACTGAGTGCATGAGGGACATGGAAAAGTTCGTCATGCTTCATTTTTAGGTAGAAAAATGCTCGCTTTTGGTTCTTTTTTGTTTTTAAATCTATCTTCTGATAGATTATGTGTGATTTTTAACTTCAACAACTTGACTTTGCTCCATGCTGAGGCTTCCCGAGTTTCTGGGAGGTGGGATGGGTCAGGGCAGAGGGTGCCTTGCTGTGGCACCTGTAGCTGTGATGGCCGGACTCCCTCCTTTCCCCCAGAGCTGCCCTGAGACTGGGGGTGAGGTACTACCCCGGAGAGGATGTGCATGGCAGCAGTCTGTGCCTGGGTCCCCCTTCGGGGTACAGGCAGGGCAGTGCACGGAGTTATCGGGCGTGGAGGTTATGTGACGCAGTGCTGTGTGGACGTCTGGACCTGGACCCTGACTTCTTTCCGCACAGGCCCTCTGGGATTTTGTTTGTGCGGTGGTGTCTATTTTTGTTTAGTGTGGTGCTCCATGAGGAAGTCTGTTGTCTACGCACATCCCAGCTGCTTTGAATGGTCTCAGGGGCTTCCAGGTAGGGAGTTGTGCGGGGGAATCCAGGGTCTGGGGCAGCATTGGGACAGCAGGATGTGAGTAACAGGAAGTGACAGAAATTACCCAGGGCGCCAGAGGCTTATTCTCCGCCACCTTTCCAAGTGGAGCAGGAGCTATATTTAGCAGAGCGTTTCCGACCTCCTAGTCCTGCCCGATACTGTCCCTTTGCTTCTCTCTGTCAGTGGCTGAATGACATGGTGCCGACTTTTTTCTTGGGCATCTCTGATCTGCTTTGTGATCCTCAGGTTCTCATCGACCGATTTTAAAACTCATTTTTTGTTTCTGCTGGGTCAGTTGGATCCTGATACGCACGGAGCAGTTGGAGAATGTTCTGAGAGAGGGGAGGGAAGCAGGTAAGAGATTAGGTGATGGTGGCGATCAGACCACGGATGCTGTCTGGGTAGAGTTACAGGTAAGGGTTTAAAATGAAGTAAATGGAAGGAATTGTGTGTTGCCAGAAGACTCTCCAGAGGGTTGAGTGTTGGAGCAGATGTCTCAGAAGCTGAAGGCCAGGGATTTTAAAGCTATAGCCTTGCCCACATGCTGGAAATATTCTCTGGTTCTCACCTGATCAGGCAGAAAGTCTGCAGGTGGGAGAAGCTTCTCTGTGGTGAATTCCTATTGTTTAAGGTTTTTTTTAATGAGACAAAATTTCTCTCCAAGGCTCCCAAACAAGTTCTGGAGAGTCTAGAAGTCGTCTACCCAGATTTGTACTGCGTTGGGCACAGGTGAACGTTTGCCCATGTCTGTCTACTCCTTGGCTGGTGCAGGACACGTGTCTCTGTGTACTTTGAGGAAGTTTCTAGGGTGTGATGTTAGTTTGTGATGGCAGTCATCCTAACGATTCATGGAAGGGGTTATGTTGGGAGAGAGAAAAAGGTATTTTTCTTGGTCTCCTCTAAAAGTCTCCTTGTGTGAGGTCCTGCCAGTACCTCCGCCTTCCTCCCTTCATAAAGTGTCAGCCTTGTTTTCATACATGAAGCCAGCTCTTTAGGAGTCAGGAACTGACTGACAATTGAGAACAGTTGTGTCTGCCATGCAATGCCCAGCAGTCAGCAGCGGCCTGCCAGGGTGTGTAAAGCTATGGGGTCACCAAACAGGGGGTTCGAGATGGTGAACGAATGAATTACAAGTGTAGGCTTGTGGGAGAACCCCTCCTCACACCCCAACCCACTTTTATCAGCAGACTCCATCCATGGCATGGGGCCTGACTAACCCATTGCCATCTGTGTGGCTCAATTATAAACACATGTGTAAGTGCAGTCATGTTGTGTGTGTCTTGAGTATTTTAGCATGATTTTGGCCAAGACATTTAAAACGGTGAACAATTAGGTACACTTTCCCACCTGGAGAAATAAAGGTGATGGATATCATGGTGGCCCTTTGAATTTTCCTTCTTGGCCTCGTCCCCTCCTGCCCTCCCTCCTCAGGGTTGCTGGTATTCTGAGTTTGCACGTTTCTGTTCTTTTTATACGTGTGTCTGTAGGCACAAACACTATATATAGTATCATTTAGCCAGTTTTAAAATGTTGAACCAAGGGTGTATTGGACACCTCCTGTGGTGTTGTTTCTGAGATTTATTCACATGGATATATCTGTCTTCAGTTAAATGGTTCCAGGTTTAAAGTAATTGATTTCTGGAGACTGGGCTGTGCCCTACAGACCTGCTCACAAGTCCAGCCTGCGTTGGGGCCACAGAGCCGGTTTTTACACAGTGTCCAGTGTGTCGGCTTCCCACTGTTGACTTAGGTCTTCCCACAACTCGCCAGCATGGGCATTCTTACTGTTAACCTCCCTGGGCACACAGGTAAGAGTATCTCTAGAATGTGTTTCTAAGGATCGATCGCCAGATGTGTGTGCTTTCAGATTAACCAGAGGGCATCACGTTGCTTTCCAGAACTCTGTATTCTTTTTCTTTTCTTTTGCGGTTTTTGGCCAGGGCTGGGTTTGAACCTGCCACCTCTGGCATATGGGGCCAGTGCCCTACTCCTTTGAGCCACAGGTGCTGCCCAGAACTCTGTATTCTTAAGCTCCATCTGCAGTGGTAATGTGTGAGTTCTCGCGTTGCTCTAGTGTCTTTAACTTTTTTAATATGCCAAATTGATGGCAAGATGAAGAGCTCCGGGTGAGATGAGACATTGGACTGAGAGCGAACAGACACCTCAACCTCAGCAGCACCGGAGGAGATCTAACGAGGCCCGTTCCCGCCTGTGAAGCCTGCTTCACTGAAGTGTCCCTGTCCCTGTTCTCTGTCCCATCTCCTCTGTCTCACCCTGTCCTGCCTGAGCACTCAGACCCAGCCACTTGTTTTGACTTTGTCTCTTGATGGTTTACTGAAGAACCTCCCAAAAGCATCCTGACTTCCATTTAAACACAAGTTGGGTGTCAGCTTTTTACACAAAAGTTACCTTAATTCCTCATTTCACATGAAGTAAAAGCCAAAGTTAGGTTGGCCCTTTCCCTACTCCAGCTTTAGCCTCCAACCATGCGCCTGCTTTAGGTCTGTCCTTCCGCCTTCTCCCTCAGCTCCTCCCTCGCTTCCTCCCCGTCTCCACCTCCTCCCTCACCTTCTCCCTCACCTCCTCCCTCACCTCCTCCCTCACCTCCTCTCTCACCTCCTCCCTCACCTCCTCCCTCACCTCCTCCCCGTCTCCGCCTCCTCCTCCTCCCTCACCTCCTCTCTCACCTTCTCCCTCACCTCCTCTCTCACCTTCTCCCTCACCTTCTCTCTCACCTTCTCCCTCACCTTCTCTCTCACCTCCTCTCTCACCTCCTCCCTCACCTCCTCC